>JAUTBX010121631.1:0-10949 GCA_032361465.1 Lepetodrilus tevnianus | reverse complement strand
ATGAGTTATACCACTGTCGGTATGATTCTTAAACTACGGTTTAACTAAACTACGTCTGTGCATACGGCCCCAGGTGTTTATTGAAGTGTTAAGATACTGGCTATTATTACAATACTCCGGGGGGGGTCTCCGGGGGAACCAGGGACAACACCTGCTAATGTGAAGATGTGGCTAATACTGTGAACATCAATGTAAAGATGTGACTATCAGTGCCGGAATCAATACCACGTTCAGTTTCCCCGTTTCTCTGCATCGAGACACAGAGTCTGCTTTCAGAAACTGCAGTTTTCCTCCTAAATCTTTTAGTTGTATCTGAAATCTGAAAGAGAAATATTTGCGAGCGAGTCGTTACTGTCTCAGCGTGGAGAGTTACAATCTCCGCACAGAGAGTTACAAGTGTTGATAGTTACAATCTCCGCACAGAGAGTTACAAGTGTTGATAGTTACAATCTCTGTACAGAGAGTTACAAGTGTTGATAGTTACAATCTCTGCACAGAGAGTTACAAGTATGAAGAGTTAAAATCCATTTGGTCATCCGAAATCCCCGTGTTTTGTGAGCGTCGACTGAGTATCGCAGTGCTTTGGACCATCGTGAGTTAGGGCCTGCATTGGGATGATCCCCGAGCGAACATGCCCGGAATTGTGAGAACTTGGAGGATGCATGTCAGGAGTATGTGCTAAACATGCAAAACGCTGGCATCTCATGTCGCGCTCGACCGGCGAATTAACGTTTTGTTTGCAGAGCGTGCTCTCCGGCTGTGAGGGTCTGTGATTGTTGTGCGACACCTGGATGTCGACGCCTGCACTTGCCGGAACAACGGAACGTGGATCGGAACATGTAGCAGAACATAGGAATGGACAAGAGCATTGGAACATGGAGCAATTTGAAGATGGACCATCAGAATACAAAACTATCTAAACAGAGATTATTTCCATTTCCATTTTGGAACAATCTGAACACATCCTATGAATAATAACATCTGAACACGTATGAATAGATCATCTGAACAGAGCATATGAACAGACCATCTGCACAGACCATCTGAACAGACCATCTGAACAGACCATTTGAACAAAAAACCTATCATCATAGACCATTTGGACACATGTGAACACACACACCATCTGCTCGTCAGAGCATCTGTACATATCTTGTAAACAAATAACATCTGAACAGGCGATCTGAACACAGATTATCGGAACACAGATCATCTGTACACATATGAACAAATAACATCTGAACAGAGGTCTTTATCTCGACAACGGCACTGTTTGCTCACAGGTCCCGAAGAAGGACGAGATTCTCACCTCCCAACATCGCGGGACAGCGTATCGGCATGTCTCGCGCCGAACAGCCGACGTTGCGAGCGGAGGGGATCGCGGGCGCCTGGTGATCGGACCGACACTCGCCGGTAATTTCCCTAATGAGTAGTACACTGGATCAATAGCGGCCGAACCGTAATGAAATTTTCAGTAGATGGGGCTGCCATCTCTCGCTCGGTTGTAGGCTCCAGATTATCTCTGGTCATCATCGTCGTCGTAGTCGCAGTGGCAGGACATGTTGGCCAGGCTTCTCGCCCTGGGATTTAAAAAAATAATAACACGAGCAGAGAGGACGCAATAGGAGGAGGAGAAGGAGTACCCCTGAAGACTCGTGTCCTGCTCGTGAGTGGTGCTTCGGGGAAATTTCGAGGGAGATAGCTTCGGGGGGGAATTTGGTGGCCCAGAGAGACACTTCTTGTTGCCGAGTGGGAGAGAGGGTGTGTGCACAGTGGGGCCCGTGCAGGTATGTGTGAGTGTTGTGAGATGTTGGGGGTGGTGGAGGCTCGCGGTGCAGTGGCCTTGTGAGGTCATGGCGGTCGTGGCTTCTGGAGACCTGGGGTTAGAGAGGAGGAGGTGGGGTGTGAGGGAAATGGGCGGGGTCTCTGGTGAGAGGATGGGGAGGGTAGGCATTCCACCTTGCTCCACCTTCGCTCTCCCTCTCCCCTCCCCTTCCCCCCCCATTTCCTTCTCCACATCTCCTCCAATACCCATTCTGTATGCTCCTCTTGAATGTCATCATTGCTTTCATGTTCCTTTGGGTATGCTGCCCATATCGTTGCACATTTTGAAATTTAATTTTTCAAACTTGACGAAAGTGTGTCGTCCCCCCCCCTCCTCCCAGGTAACAAGAGTTATTTTTTTTGTGAATTTAATTTATTATTATTTTTTCTTTTTTTCTTCATATTTTATTATTTTGCGTCAGTTACATCTTTCATTATTAACTCTTTCCACGCTGAAGGCGACCAGAGATACCCTGAAGAGCTGTACCTCTGCCTAATCCAGCAGGGAGAGAGTTAACTACGGCATGTGTAGAAATCTTCCACCAGCCAACCAATCCAACGGGGATCGAATTTGACATGTTTGGATGCAAACATCGGTGCAGCCGAAAATAATATGATTACAACCGATAGAGCCACGGAGATCAGAACAGACGGCCTCCGAGACGCTCTGGGAGTGTTTGCATTAACAGGTTACCGAGACGCTATTTCACGCCAGATATTTCACGCTTCCGCAGGGACTTTGGGTTTGCGTGGGGCCAGAAACCCGTTCAGACGATAGACGTAAGCAAAGAAAGACACAAAAAGAAATGACACCATCGGACCCGAGCGAGATCGCGACAAGAGAAGGTGCGACTTTGGGATTAGACCTCCACTAAAACACACCTGTCTGCTGACAGTGATGAATGATCTCCCTTTATCCGGGGAGAAATTGGCGGCCATTGTGATTGAAATAATTCCGTTTAATTGTTCGAGTCTGATTATGTTCTCTTGGAATTACCGCCTCCATTGTATAATGCTGTGTAAATAATTTAGGATGGGTCGAATGTTCTGGTTGAAAGTGGGCAATGTATACTCCCAATGGGGTATAGATTTCAGAGTTGTCGAAAACAATTGATACACGGATTATCGTCGCTATACTCAACAATAACCTTTTTTTTTATTAGGTCTTAAAGTTGTGGAAAATAATTAGCAAACAGATTTGGGCTATTAACCATACCACGTAACAGTTCTAGGTGTGAATTCTACATAATAAAGGTCAAACATTCAATTATTATTGACTGCTATACAATAGATAGTCCCTGCAATTTGTTCTAGAGTTTTCCAGGTATATAAATATTTTATTAGTATTAATTACATTACACAACTTTGTAGATTTGAAGGTGTTACTATTACACACAGTTATGACAGGTTATAATCCCATAATAAACATGTCACCAATAAATGACATGTGAAAATCCATGTTGTATTGACTCATGCTAACTGTTTTCATCAGTTTGGTTTTGGACATGGTTCCAAAATATATTGCAATTTTCATCAGTTTTGTATGTGGATTCTAAAAATACATTGTATTATTAATATTAATCTGTTTGGTATTGTGTGTGGCTCCAAAACATAGTTATCTGTGGTTAGTTTATGTCTCATTGCGCTTTTCCCCAGTTTTCCCCAGTTCCAAAGCATGTTGTACTTTTTTATCAATTTGGTTTTGTATGCGTTTCCAAATCATATTTATCTATGGATTATTAGTTTAGAAGTCATTGCAATTTTCACCATTTCGATAAATGTCTCCAAACCATATTGTACTTTTCACCAGTTCGATATGTGGTTCCAAACCATGTTGTACTTTTCACCATTTCGATATGTGGTTCCAAACCATGTTGTACTTTTCACCAGTTCGATATGTGGCTCCAAACCATGTTGTACTTTTCACCAGTTCGATATGTGGCTCCAAAGCATATTGCATTTTTAATCAGTTCCATTTCAATATGTAGTTCCAAGCCATATATTGCACTTTTCACTAGTTCGATATGTGGCTCCAAACCATGTTGCACTTCATCAGTTCTGTCTTGTATGTGGCTCCAAAGCATGTTGCAGTTTTCATCAGTTTGGCTTTGCATCACCATGTTATCCGTCATGATCTCCACTGCGGATCCACTAATGTTTTCCGGAAGCAGCGCAAGAAGGGAAGGATTACGCGGCGTGTGGAGTTAGCTGCTTGAGACGTGTCGAGTGAGGAGCATGCGAGTCAGAAAGGTGTGCTGAGAGTTTGTGGAGTGATTGGGTTCCTGGGCTGATAACGAAGCCCTTTAGTGAGAATGTTATGATAGGACTGGGCCCATGTTATGATGGGACTGGGCCCAGTCACTGACAGCCATTCACATAGTCTGTGTCACACCTTGTTTCCCCCCAAATATGCCTATTCAAAATATATCGCCCTAGATCTGGCCCCCGTTGCACGACGCTCTTGTAGCGCTACAATAGTTATAACTGGGCTCCTGCCACAATAGAAAGCGTTGACGTTACAATAGTTGATTTAAACCCAAATATAAAGTCGGGTCCCAGAAGTTCAAATCAAACATCCAAGAACACAACCCTAGTGACGTCATCCCATGTCATAGTCCTCATTTTACCTTGAGTGGTCGAGGGTTGCGACGTCAGACAACAGTCCGCTATGCACTGGTGACTGTCTATACAGTTTTTCTGATTGGTCACTGGTGCCTTCAACCCTTGTGTTACGTTCTCGGGTGTCTTATTTGAAGTTACTTTGCGCATGTGCGACTAGGACTCAACACGGGTTGAGGGTTCTGTAATCAAATAATGCCACAATGTTTGTTTTTAAACTGTTTCCTTTCACCCTCTGAGACTCATGGTATTATATGATTGAGGATGTGGTATGATTGGTATTGAAGTACAGAGGTTATATAAGATATAATTGGTATAGGTCATCTATGGGTGAAACATTCCCACATTCCCGCTGTGACATGCAGAATTACTTTAATCAATCAATCAGTATTGAAGTATCGAGGTCATGGTATGATTTGTATTGAAGTATTGAGATCAAGATATGATTGGTATTGAAGTACTGAGATCGCGATATGATTGGTATTGAAGTACTGAGGTCAAGATATGGTTGATATTACTATTGAAGTACTGAGGTCATGATATGATTTGTATTGAAGTATTGAGGTCATGGTATAATTGGTATTGAAATCCTGAGGTCAAGATATGATTGTATTGAAGTACTGAGGTCATGATATGATTTGTATTGAAGTATCGAGGTCATGGTAAAATTGGTATTACACCACAGCAGTCAAAGATATGATTTGTATTACACCACAGAGGTCATAATATGATTGGTATTCAAGTACAGAGCTCAGGATATGATAAGCTCCCATAAGTGATATCATAAGCCATACAAACACAGGTCACAATTGGATCTCTGGCAGATGGAGGTCATAATGATAGGTATTGATTATTTGTACCACATCCAATAATATAATTACCTAAATTCTCCACAATTGCTGATGTATAGGCCATGATATATGTGTGAAAGAATCTTGAAAGCGGTTCGAAGCCCCAATTACAAAGACAACAAAAATGGCAGCCAAGAATGTTCTCATTCTACCAGTAAATTTGTTAGAAATGTGTGCGAGTGTGTCGCGTATGCATCTATTTGTGTGGAGCTATTTCGCCATCATGCTCCACGGAATTCTCGCAACCTGTGTTTTACCTCCAGCATTGGAGCATTATTTGATCAAAGTCTAATGTTTGTGCTCGTGTGTGTGTGTCTGAAAGTGAAACCGATTGGTCAATCTTTCCCCCGGAACTCTTGACATCAATCCCCAGTACTGTAGTGTAGCCTCCATTCCGTCCGTCTCGATATACAAACAACTCCTGCTACTCCAGAGGACTAACCCAGCATTGCGGAAATAAAATAGACAAAAAGGAGCACAGAAATGGTTTGATGATGTTGAAATTATCAAGACTTTACTGCAAAGTTTTGTCATGTGCAGTGAGGATTTTTAACCCTAGAATGTTGCTTTCCCACCAGATATGTTACTGACATGATCTGAGAAAGAAACGGCTCGAAACATTTATAAGTTCAAATGTTAAATATAAAATCGGCGCCACCAGCATCGTATTGAAGTGGATTTTCTTTTTCCTTTCTGCTCCTTTTGCTGCCACTCGTAAAGAACGTTTATCTAAATGAAAATCTAGAAGTAGACGGTGTAACTGCAAACCATTATGTTTATGTGCAGTTAAGCTCGGTAGAGAAATATTACATAAGTACATCATGTATACGAGGTAATGAGGGAAATATTTACTGAGGTTCTCATGCAATATGTGTACCGTAAATAATTTTTATTTTATCTTAGGACTTTGAAATAAATCAGAATAATAACAAAATCAACATGATTTATATTATGTTTTTCATTTCCCGTTTATTTGAATTTTGTTATCTAAGATATTCACATTTTTTTAATTTATGTGAATTTACCTCTTAAGTCTTCGCTTTCTGTTTATTAATTTATATATAATTCATTATTCTTTTTCACTGTGATTTTCCATAGCTATGTCTTTCTCGCTAACAATCATGACACGGTTAAGAAAAAAATAATCGTAATGCATAGTTCAACTCCCAAGTCGTGCTGGTCTTCGATTTATCAAAGATTCAAAATGTTGGAAGGCATGAAAAAAAAATGTAAATTGTGTTAATGATCTCGTTGGAGCCTTTGATTAATAACAAACTCTTCCGGATGTTTTCAGTTTTTCGACCAAAGGCTCCTATGGAATACAAGACCTTTCTCTTTCTACTGTTTTTTTTGTTGTTCAACCTACTTGCGGTAGTCTTGTGTGTTATTCATCATGTTCATGTCTTAAGATCAAAGCTCTGGAAGGCATAGTTAAATATTTCAAGCTGCCCATCTCGCAAAACATTGCCAAGAGAAAATGGCCGACCCGTATGTCGAGAATTGACTTGTGCAACTCTTCGAAAAGCATAATGCAAAATGTGTAGTTAAATCTCACTCATTAACAGTTTTATTGGCCGAAGCTTTCTCCTTCACTGTTTAATGCGCTCCACTGGAAAGCTCGTGATAAAAATCGATAAAGCGAAGCTGGGATTATTTTTTGATCTATGCCTCTCGGGCGTAGGGTTACGTCTGAATAGAAAGCGAGCCACAGTGAGGTCTGAGAATCGGCTGATGCTGCTCGGGAACACATCAAACCGCAGGCTTCCATTGTGTAATCCCGCGAAGAGACCGTGACATACACTTTACAATTTGCTTTGACTTGTTTTGGACCGTGAAATCTTGGCTTACGGTCTGTGTCGATATGCAGTACGAAAGGGAAGGTTTTTGTTTTCCTTTTCCTGTCAGTAGGGAATTGTGCTAAGTAAACAGCTTCGACCCCCCTGGCGATCAATATTTACATGATAGTCCTCGAGAAGACCCTATTTGAAGACCTTATTTGGGTCTTTGTTGATGTCTGAAATTGACAGTGTTTTAGACACTGGTCATTAATTGCAAGATTGTGGTCTTGTGGCTTTTCAGAACGGCGACTGAGTCAATTATCTAGTTGTGTGGTCACACATCGATGTACTCGTCCCTAACTCTTGAGTAGCTGTCCAGTAAGACCGCCTTTTATCCCGTGTGACAACTGACAAATGTCAACACCAGCTCAAATAATAATAGAACCTTAGCTCACGATGTATAGCACTTGCCAGAGTTGGTAAAAACTCATCTCACGTTAAAAAAAAATATTTGGTAATATTTATTTTATACCAAGGATGGGGAAAATTTAATATTTTTTTTACCAAGGATTACACATTTTCCTACGGTTGTGATTTGATATGAGATCAAAGACTTTCAATCACTATCGAGGATTTAGGCTATTAATCTGAGCCCCGAGCTCTGGACGGAGACAGTTAGGCGACAATGGTGACACATAAGAAACGAAGCACGGAATTCTGGGAAGTGAATTTCGGTAATGGCGATAGTAATGCGCGGATACCGCTGCTTATGGAGACGAGAGAAGATCGAACTTTCAATTAAACATCCAATTCCGTTTTAATTTTAAAATATGCGAACTGTATGTAAATTGGTCATCCTTGAAACGTGCTGCTAAATGGTGAATATTCTTGTATTACTTTGTCAGTGATTTGAGGGGCATTTCCAGATGACTCCAGCAGGGAGAAGGTTATATAGCTTGCACTGTATGATCCCCAGGGAGTTGAGAAGGAAAATGAGAGCAAATGAAATTATTTAATTTAAAAAATCGTCCAACCAGCTGGAAATTTTCGGAACACGCCTACCAGATGCTCGGGGGGTATCCCTTCCGACACATGGCCCCTCTAATGTGTTTATCTGCGGATTTGGATATATGCCCTAGTGCTAACGATCACGTCAAAAGCGGTAATCGTAATTTTTCCACAGACTTAACAAAGCGGTGCTACCATAAGGCCCATCATCATGACAACATTACGTGCTAATCTATATTTGTCAGTATATTTTATGTATGATTATGGCCACGTGTCTTACAAAATATATGTAATTATTATTTTTATCATTATTACCCGAGCAGAAATATTGCCTATTTTTGGTTCTTTCTTATATAGCAACACTAAATCTTGAGCCAGATGCTGCTACAAAGCTAAACATTTTGTCAGAGAATGTGACTAACCTAGAATATACGACTAAGCCAGAAACTTACTAAGCCAGGAACGGTGACTAAGCCAGGAACGGTGACTAAGCCAGAAACTATGACTAAGCCAGAAACTGTGACTAAGCCAGGTACTGTGACTAAAGTCAGAAACGTACTAAGCCAGGAACTGCAATTAAGCTAGAAGCTGTGACTAAGCCAGAACTGCAACTGAAGCCAGGTAATGTGACTAAAGTCAGAAAATGTAACTAATGCCAGAAACTGACTAAAGTCAGAAACTGCGACTAAAGCAGAAACTACAACTAAGTCAGATAATGTGACTAAGCCAGGAACAGCGACTAAGCCAGAAAGTGAGGAAGCTATCTACTCGACCTGAACACACCACCGAACCACTCATGTATCGCGGACACCATGTATAATTTCACGAATAACGCACGCCCCCATTATGGCGATAGTTGACTCCTAACTTTACCCGATCAGTTCATACGTCCGAGTAGTCTTTGTACCGCACCCGCCGCTCGGGGTGTACAAAATACCCCCAGCTGTTAAATCTGTATTCTAACCCAACAGCCCCCAGTCAATTGTGACCAATAAGATGTAAATATTTCATGCCCGTTAATACAAGTATGTAGAAAGTATAATGGACGTCCTTTGTTCGCGAAATTCAGCATTTTATTTACATGCGACGTGTCGAGCATGAACACCTTTGTGCAATGTTAATCTCGCCCTGTTTGGAGAGTATACAAAACAAATCCTCTTGTTGAGGGTTTAGGTGCAAATGCCAAAGCTTTTGAAGTTGATATTTCAGCCACGAAAACTTGTTAATAGGAATGTTTTACGGTTGAATACCAAGGAAAGATCTATGTTTGAAAGTGTCACGAGAGTGTATGGACTGGCTAAATACCAGAAATTCTAACAGTCGAGGCGACGTACTGAAACCATGGTTACGCGACAGTTGCGTAAACCGGGTATCCAAGGTTTTTGATAAAGTAATGATTTCTTGATTTAGAGGGAATTATAATATGAAAAGAGAAAGCGGAAAAAGAGAAAGGGAGACTATTCTAATGTTTACTTGAACTTTTCGCTGGTGGATTAAGTCATGATTGCTTTCTTGGCGTGAATGTTTACCTAAACGAAGAATAACATTAACCATATTTTTTATTTCTTTTCGTTTTCGGATCATTTTGTCATACAATCTTAATATTGATTACCGTATGTATTATATAATGTATTACCATAATTAATACATACAATTAACAGTTAAGGTACTATTATTAACCATATATGGAGAAAAGAAATTGGTGTTAAAAATGTCTCAGCAAATACGTCTTAATAAAATTGTTTATGTTCGAAACAATTTGTAACACAAAAGACTAGTAGAAGTAAAAAATTAAAAATAGGTCTCCACAAGCAAGTTATTTTTAATGTACAATAAATGTCTCACAAAACATATCTCCTAAAAAAAGTCTAGACTTAAATGGTTACTTTTTTATGTCCTAGAAACTGTCTCACTAAAAATTTGAAAAATTTGAAAGCCCTAAAAATATATGGCAGATATTTACAGATGTGAAAAATAAAAATAATAATTTTATGTCTTAAAATATTTTTCAATATTTCCTAAAGGTGTATTTAAAAAAAAAATGTCCTAAAGGTGTACCATAGCATAATTATTTACATTGTCCTAATGGAGTTGGTGATCCAGCACGTAATCCAATACACAGGTATAATGTTACGGTAATCATTATGAAAGCCTGCGGGGGAGGGGGGTGTAGCTCATTGAAACAATATGAGCCATATTTTCCCTTTTAACTGCTGCCCTCAAGGTGACGTTTCAACACTTTGTTGTAGCAAAAGACTATCCGCATGACAACTAATTTCAACACTTTGTTGTGTAGCAAAATAATATTCACCTGGCAACTAGTTTTTATTACTGCGACCTGCCAGCAGGTATACAATAGAGTTTCCTCTGTCTGTGGGTTTAAGTGGATCAGTGATAACACGGCTTGCTGATGTTGCCCAGACGGAGTTATGCATCTTGAACGTGATACGGCTGCCATCTTGAAATAATTCCCCAGCCATGCAGGGCTTGAAGTTTATGGTGATTAAAAGCTTTATTTATGTTTTGGTAATTGTTTAGGGATAGGGAGTATGTGCTAGGGAAACATTATCAATAGACACTTAGTGTCAGGGAAATGTCAAAAAATGGCGGAATGACTCGGTGAAATTCCCAATGTCACAAACATTTAAAGAATGCCATTAATCTTATTGAAAGTTAAGAAAGTATTGTGAGCACTTTAATTTTATGATGCTAGCATGAAACTGGAATTATGTACCTAAAAAACAGACTTGTAATACTAACAAAAATGCAACCTATAACATTGTACATATAATGTCCGTAGTTTCATAACTTCTCCTTGGTAGCCATCTTGGAAAATAATAATATTTGCCGGAATTCTTTTCGGACCTCA
>JAUTBX010121609.1:0-10953 GCA_032361465.1 Lepetodrilus tevnianus | reverse complement strand
TATATATATAGATGTTAGTCTACATACACAAAATGACATTGGTAATCTTCCTGTGTAGAGATTAGCTTATATATCAAGGTATAGTTTTGCATATTAGTTACAGATTTCATCAGAATTACAATCCTAGTTGTTTCGTAATCCTTTGTTAGCTTCTACTGTTTCTTTTCGCGAACAGAAAAGGAAAAAACGAACAGACTAGGAGTTCAGAACATTATTCTCAAAGGTCGCACAAAGCTGAAGTGACATATAGGACAGAACTTACAGCAGTATATGTATATGAAATATATAAATATTTAGTTACATTTAGGTTTGTTTCATGTATTAATTATTAGTACCAATAGTTACATATTTGCCAAATTTAACTAAAATTGGGCAGCAATTATTTAATAATACAATTTCCTTTTCTATCCTGAATTAATACTCATCACCAATGGTTAAATAGCGCAAGGTACATATTCTATTTTATTTGTCAATATTTTCCAAACTTGTATAGTTTCAATGGGTAATCAATGCTGTTCTCTATTTTATCCAGTAAGCCAAAGACGAAATCTATAGGGTAATTCTAGCTTGCTGGTATTGGTATTATGTCACAAATGCAATTGTTTCATCAGTATATAGGCTTGTATCTTTTTTAAGATTAAAAAAACACAATTATAAATAGAATATTTTCGTTAGTTGTATGATTATTATGAAATGATTTTATACTTTTCAATATTCGTTGGGATTATTCTTATTCAGGCTTTGTAATTTGTATATATTTTACGATTAAAGTTCATGGCGTTTTTCTTTCCGATATACATGTAATTCGTGGCTTGTTTTTCACTATTTGTTAAACAATGGCTTCATAAGTCAAATCATCTCAAATGTTTCTCATGCACTCAGCCTCGCTTGTTTTGGATGCAAAAACAATATCCGTTTTAAGCTTTTAAAAAATCGATAAGGAGCCCATCTGTTGATAAAAGACAATCGTAAGTGAATCACTTCGTATCATAACAGTGACCATATTTCAATAAACTATATTGAAATCAAATCGATAATTGATCATATTGGAGAAAGCTAAATAATCTAGCTCTAATTTGTACATTAAAAAAACCCTGTCAAAATGACTTAAGATAAGTATATTTTCAAGATGTAATATATACTACACACCTAATGGGAACATTTTATATTGCGCCAAATCCACGCTCGAAGCCACGTTCATGACGCTACAGTATTATCCCGGTCAAAGATCTGTGCGCACTCAATTCCTTATTTTACGGTTGTGTTATCACCTAGCATTGCTGAGTATTTCATTCACCAAGAGAATGTACCCAATAACGGACAAAGTGTAATAACTGTCATGTCATAACATAAATGGTATGTAACCCTCGCAGTGTATAAAAAAATATGTATACACGCAATTCTAGATATAGCATATCGTGTGCTAGCCTGAGAGCATAGACACCTTTTTAAAGAGAAGTGATCTCATTAAATGACACACTCATTTTTAACCCTCAAAACGCACCAGTCGAAGACGAAATACATTTCCTAATCGAATGTGATTAGATTTAAATCACTAGTAAATCAAATGTAATATGTATGTGCTAGACACGTTAATAAACTATTTTTAGTTTACTTACTTTTACTAATAACTTTCATAGTAGTTCAGCAATTGCATTAATACTTTTCATAAATAAATGTAGCAGTGTACCTTTAAATATTTATACGTGCACTTATATATATAGCATATCGTAGCCAGAGAGCATAGACACTTGTTAAAAGAGAAGTGTTCTCATTAAATGACACAGTCAATGAAGTCATTGACAATACGTACTCCAAGCCGAAGACTCTCCTTGAATATCGAACCTGTAAATATTGTTTTAACCCTCAAAACCTGTACATATTGTTTTAACACTCAAAACCTGTACATATTGTTTTAACACTCAAAACATGTACATATTGCTTTAACCCTCAAAACCTGTACATATTGTTTTACCACTCAAAATCTGTACATATGGTTTTACCACTCAAAACCTGTACATATTGTTTTAACACTCAAAACCTGTACATATTGTTTTAACACTCAAAACCTGTACATATTGTTTTAAAACTCAAAACCTGTACATATTGTTTTAACACTCAAAACCTGTACATATTTCTTTTAACCCTCAAAACGCCCCAGTCGAAGACGAACTACATTTCCTAATCGAATATGATATTTACTCTGATATTAGATTTAAATCACTAGTAAATCAAATGTAATATGTATGTGCTAGACACGTTAATAAACTATTTTTAGTTTACTTACTTTTACTAATAACTTTTATAGTAGTTCAGCAATTGCATTAATACTTTTCATAAATAAATGTTATGTAACCCTAGCAGTGTACCTTTAAATATTTATATGTGCAATTATAGATATAGCATATCGTAGCCTGAGAACACAGCCACTTTTTAAAGAGAAGTGTTCTCATTAAATGACACATTCAAGAAAGCCATTGACAATACGTACTCCAAGCCGAAAACTCCCCTTGAATCTCGAACCTGTACATATTGTTTTAACCCTCAAAATCTGTACACGCTGTTTTAACCCTCAAAACGCACCAGTCGAAGACGGACTACATTTCCTAATCGAATGTGATTTTTACTCTGATATTAGATTTAAATCACTAGTATTTGAAGAAGCCAATGTAATAAATAAATAAATAACAAGCTGTGATTAATGTATGTTGTAAATTGGTATCAATTTTTAATACCTAGATTTTTAAAATGTACAAACGAAGGATTTTATGTAATTAAAATATGTGCTAGACATTTTAATACACTATTTTTAGTTTACTTACTTTTACTAATAACTGCCATGGTAGTTCAGCAATTGCATTAATACTTTTCATAAATAAATGTTATGTAACCCTGGCAGTGCACCTTTAAATATTTATGTAAGCAATTCTAGATATAGCATATCGTATGGTAGCCTGACGTCATAAACAAAAACACTAGAGAAATGTTCTCATTAAATGACACAGCCAAGAAAGCCATTGACAGAACAGAACAGAACAGAACAGAACAGACTATTGACTATACGTACAAGATAGCGACTACCGCTCGTTGATAGATAACCTGTTGATACGCTAGTTCTGCTATATAGGCCCTTTCCTGTGTATTCTCAGTGCTATCTCGCCCATATAGTGGCGACGGTGACTGCATGAATGGTCTAACCAACATTGGCGATAAACTATTGCACCAGCTACATGCGATACGGTATGTGACCCGCTCGTCATTGCTATTTGCATGGGCGAGTGGTTTTCACACACATTCATCAGCTGTTCATATACTAGTCTACCAATCAGAGGAAGGGATAGTACGAGATCGTCTTGGTCCGAAAATTTACCAAATCCAAAATCCATGTTGATTGACAAATCAGTCAGCCAATCATTTCTAACTTCTGATATTATTTCCAAAAACTGGGTGGGGGCGACTTTCCAATTGGCAGGCCAGTCATGGAAGAACACACGCCTCTTTACCTTGTACGTATATAATAGTGAGACACCGATAGAAACTTAACTTCGGTATTAAGAACTGATGACATGGAACCTTTGATAACCGCCTCCGTTCTTATCCTCGTTGCGGGCATGGCTTTAGCGGCCAATTGGAAGTTGAAGCAAAAAATCAAACTTCCACCTGGCCCATCTGGTTTTGCATTCTATCGCGAATTCTTCTCTGCAGTCTGCAAGAAAACAACATTTGTCCTATTCGGAAAATGGGCAAAGAAATATGGAGATGTGATTTGCTTGCCGCTGCCAGGTTCGCCCATCATAGTTCTCAACTCCACTGCCGCTATCAAAGAGATGTTTGGCGGTGATAAGAAACACGTCACCAATGATCGCCCTCCAAGTTTCATTGGGGAGAAATTCTTCGAAAATTGTGGGATTACATTCTCTCCCAGCGGGAAGGTTTGGCGCAAACTGCGACAATTGTTTCACAGTTCCCTGAGCACACACATTGATGGTGGGCAAAAGATTGAAGCCACTCTGAAGTCTGAACTTGACAACGCCATGAGTGATCTCTCAGAATCAAGCAAAGATGGTAGCACCGTCAACATCACTGCAATGGTGTCTAAGTTTCTGATGTCAGTCTTGCATTCATTGGTAAGTTCATTGTTTTGGCATCAGTCTGACGTTATGTTTTCTCTCAAATTTGTAGATAACTTTTATTCTACGCTAGAATTAACTGTAATCTTCTGACTTTCTGAAATATTATAATTAAAACTGACTTTCGATATTATTATGGTCTTATTAATAAAATGTAATCATATCAGCTCAATTCCAATGTAAGAACAGGGCGATCATTTTGAATCCAGTTGAAATAATTAAAACACCACAACCATTCAATGAATTACATCCTCAATAGACAGTTTGCGCATAAACTTACTATTAAAATACAATTTGATTGGATGCTGTTTCTTTATACAATATACAGTACACATGCAAAGTCACATACTGGGTAAACTATATTGGAAAATGACATGTGACGAATACATCGATAGATATTTTGTATTATTATTGAATTTTGATATTTGGAAGTCATGCGCATGATTGCATAGGGTTATCCTTTCACGAATATCTCTTATCCGCAAAGAGACCATAGCGGTCTCTTTGCAGTGTATTAGCTAAGTTACATACCTACTACGTTTTCCCCTGTAACATAAAAATCTTAACAAGCACTAGTAAACATACACACACACCGGCTAAAGACATTGACCCGGATTAAAGACATAGTGCATTTTATGCAACGCGTCAAGTGTTGAATAGGAAACTAGCAATTGCTGAAGCAAACGCTGACTATTATTCTGTATACTGTTCTGCAATCCTAACATTTTGAATACTTTCTACTATAAAATAGTAACTTCAAAGTCAATGTTATGTGTCGTATGAATTAGACAATACTGCTTCCCCAACAATCGTATATATAACTTAGAGTACAAATGAACATTGAATAACGCTTAATAGTACTTGCTTCAATCAAAGGGTAAACATTTGTATAATATAATTTGTACCTATACTAAATTGAGACATAATATCACAGTTGATAGACCTGGATAATGGACAGACGAATTTCGATCTGAGATTAATTACGCTTGATTTACCCATCCAAAAGTTGTTATTTAGTGATGTACTTGATCCTCAACACTCGATAGTTACTAAACAAATCATATTTGATATGAAATAAGGGAACGTTCCGCTATGTATTTTGTATTTGATGCATCACAGTTCTAATAATGATTTCGAGTTATATTAGAGTTATGTCCCCTTTAACGTTACCGTTGCGTATAATATCTTTAAGTCGTACCACTGAGTTATGTCCCCTTGCATTGACATAATGAAGCAATACGACCATATTCAGATTGTCTATCAGTAGATTACAGCAGCTGCACATAGTGTTACACTGGTTATTTGTCTACCAAACAGCCGTGGAAAGGTTTTTAGAAGTGCAAACATATAAGTGCAAACATGATTTTATGTATGTCAAATGAATGTATTTTGCAGTTGTAGCTAAGAACGTCCAAAACAACCATACCTATCTGTGATATTATGCCTTTAACTGATCGAGTCGTGCTTCAACATATATACATTAAATGATTTCTCTTAAATTAGGAATATTTCGTTGCATATTACATTTTGTAAAAAGATTAAATAAATTGATATACATTTTCAGCATATTTACATCACCAGGAATCAATTAATTTTGGCACATGTTTCAGTTGACTGGTGAATGTCCGCCGGCCGGAAGTAGAAACATCGAGCTGATGACTCAAATGGATAAACATATGAATGCATTCATCAGCCTAGACACGGACTTTCTGATGAGAACGTTTCCGTATCTCCGCTACGTCCCCGGAACATACAGCAAGGACTGGGACCACGTGAACAAACTCAAGGCGGATCTCTTGAAAATATTTTACACAGACTACAAGGTGAGCAAGTTATCTGTTTGAAATAAATATGTCCATAAGCTACGCTGTCTGTACAGTCCAGAACATTCATGGTTCGTCAGTACCGGACGCAGTCACTCGCAGGTTTACTACTACAACCAGTGCTACTGGTGTTGCAGGTTTCTTCCTACGTACATACATGGATGAAATATTCCTGCAGCAACATAAATCAATAAACAAATCAATGAAAACCGACTTGCCATGTGATAACATATTCTTGAAAGAAGTTAAACCCAAAATTAAAAATAATGTAATCATTTTACGTTATTCTTCTGTTTGCTACTTTTTCTTTCTATGTCTCCTCTAGTCAAATTTCAAAGCCGGTGATGGAATGATTGACAAGTTCATGGAGGCAATGTCGGATGAAAAATCCTTGGTTACAGAGAAACAGGTCCAGGCCATTATATTCGAAGTGATTGCAGCAGGTTAGTTCAACTTACTAGTGTTCTGGATTAAAATACGCAGAACGAAATAGTAACTCGACCCCCATTTAGTATTAATCCAAATGTCAATTACTATAAAAAACACAAGGTCGATTTAAATGAACACGACTATAGGCTAATACTGTAAAACACTTGCGATTTCAAATGAACGCGAGTAAACATTGTTAAAGAATTAAAAATAACATGTGGACTGTTCCACAGAACGTTACGACTCTCTTAGAAGCTACAATTGGGCGGGGGGTCTATTCCACGGACCCGGTCTTCCGTTCTATACCCCGGTCCCGGGACCAATTACCGACTATCTGATTGGCTCACGTGGTTAGTGGGAAGACACATATTGTATTCCTAGTTTACGTCACGTCAGCTAATCAGATTGCCGGGAATTGGGTCCAGGTCCGGTGAATAGACCGCAAGGTTGGGTCCGGTTCTGGATCCGGTGAATATATATCACCCTATGATTGTTCTGCGGAACGTGGGCCATCATAATTTGTGACATGCTTGGAACAGTCGTTGCTCTCTAGGCACCCAGGGTATCGTTTCTCGAAGCTCTCAAATCTACTATGACACCACAGCGCTCTTGTAAGTACATGGCCCCAATGCATTAGAGCGTATTCGTTTCATCATCGACCAACCCTAGGGTGACGGACATTAGTAGGGGTGTAACGATGTATCGAACTATCGAACTATCGAACAATGACCCAACACTCATGATGATACGAACACCGTCATTGGCTAATTTCATCACGCGACCGTCACCCTAGGGTAGGTCGAACATTGAATCGAATATGCCCTTACAGATGGCTACAAGGGTCCTTATAGTCTCGTAGTAGATATGAGAACTTTGAGAACAGACGATACCCTGAAAGACTTCTCACACGACGCTTTTAAAATTGTTCTTTGCAGGGTACGTGACGTCGTCATCCTTAATGATGTCAATTATTCTGATACTCCTGCACAAGCCTGAGATTCAGACCCGACTACACGAAGAGATAGACTCGGTTCTGCAGGGCAGGTCGCCATGTTTGAAAGACCGGTCTTCTCTGCCGTACTCTGAAGCCTACCTGCTTGAGATAATGCGCTTTACAAGCGAGGTACCAACAGGACTTCCGCATATGGCCACCGAGGACTTTGAATTCCAGGGATATGTCATTCCTAAGGGTGCCATGGTATGTAGATATACATTTAAACCATTTAGAAAATAAGTAATTTGGAGTGTTAGTGTATGTATCTATCCCTGCAGCATCCCAGTAGGATTATTTTCGTATTATATTAATAATAATAATAATAATAATAATAATAATAATAATAATAATAATAATAAGTATAATAAGTATTGGAATAAGAATAATACTAGTTTTAGCTTTAGTTGTAATACTCAGAGTTTACGAAACTATTATGCGTACAAAATCATGCTCAACTCTAGTAAAGCTTTTGTTCACAAATCCTCATATATAATTTGAGCTTGAGCATGAAATCGTACTCAAAAGGTTTCGTAATCTCGGAGCTAGATCTACCGTCTAAAACATTCCCAGTCGTACACTGTTATTATGCATTGCGAGGCATTCACCATTCATATGTAAACTATTTTCTGCACATCCATTTAAGTAATGTATGGTTTGTGTTAAACTTGTGTTAATCTTCTGAATTTTCTCTTTGCAGATCGTGTCCAATTTCTTTTTCGCGAGTCATGACGAAAGAGTGTGGAAAAATCCGTGGGAATTCAACCCTGACCGATTCATGGATGATGGTCAACTCGCAGATCCCCTTGGTGACATCAGACAACAGTAAGCTATGATATGACCTCATGGTCACCTTTCACTAAACTCTCGTATCATCTACGGAACCATAACGTCCTCTTTCCGAGTAGAGAGATGGTATCGTTTCAACATCTTCTACGAGAACCACTCTCGTAGGGATGTCGTAAACATGGCGACGAGATTCTTGGGAAAGCTGCATGCTCTCATACTGGATACGAGAGCTTCTAGAGACGATATACTCAGTGTTCGAAATTACCGCTGGAAACGTACTGGCCCGAATAATGATACAAATAACAAATGTTTACAAAACAAACCATGAATTTCTACTTCCTTCATAGTTCAGTTGATGCATCAAAGACTATTGATATGAGTACTGGGGACTAAGTACATCAGTAAATAAGACCTTTTGGGTGGATAACCGAATGAAATTCGTCTGTCCATTATACAGGCCTATCAACTGTGATATTATGCCTTTAACGTATGACATTAGAGTTCGTATATCTTATGACATTCAGTGTGGGAGATGGCTCGTTTGGAAATTCCTATTTCGATCTAACTAATTACAGAACACATACCATTATGCATTCATAATAATGTCACGTCAGTGTCACCTTATCTTTGAGCATTGCATTGTATTTAATAAACGCCAGTTTTTGACGCAGCATTAGAACACTATCCTATGATTCCAAAAGTGCAATGCCAGTATTCTTTGCTTGAACTCTATTTGTGGAGTTCTTAATGTTATTTCCACTGAACATGATCATTGATTGCTATTACTAAGCATTACGTGAATGTCTTCTCATAGGTGTAGGCGTTTCGTGGCATATACCGGTAGTTAAAGCGGCACTGGACTTAGAATGGTCATTAACATTAGTTTCTACTTCCGTTTACAGATTCGTATCATTTGGAACTGGAAAGCGGATATGCCCAGGACAGAACTTTGCCAAGTCTCGCCTTTTTATGTTCATTACAACGTTGCTTCAACAGTTCGAATTTCTTCCTTCCGGAAGTGAACCACTACAGTCTTACAATCCTTACGACTGGCAGCCGGGTCTTATTATTATGCCTGGTCAGCTCAACTGCAAAATTAGACGCCGAAATACCCCCACTTGCACATAGACCTAGTTACCCATGACATGTTAAACGCTAGACCTTGTCTTGACACTTCAAAGGTAAACCATGGCATTGGCACGACACCCTAAACGGCGTCTTGCTACAACTTACTCTTACTTGTCTTACCGACCTACTAAGAGAAGAGTAAAAACAATGAGAGCCGTTTTCGTGGACCAACATACGGGTAAGCTGACCACGTGACGTGTGATGGTACCACGTGACGTTCAATCGTAGGGCACGTGACAGACTGTTTTCTCCGTGGATGAGTTCGATATCTGTGATATGAAAGACACGTGTTGGTACGACACACGACCACTTATTCACCTATATAACAACGTTGATATACGTGTTGAAGGACGTTAAAAAATTACTTCAAACCGCAGTCATATAAACACTAACTGCAAACCGCAGTCATATAAACACTAACTGCAACGATACAGTATACATTTAATTAGTATACCAAACTATATTATTGCTTGTGCCACATTGCTGTACACAATCTTCTCTGTGATGATCGTACTACTTAATGCAGTAAAATGATTGAGCAACTGTTTAACTAACAACATTTTGACATCGTAACGCAACACCTTTATTTTGTTTATTTATTTACTTTTGTTCGGTTCTAGAGCCCACCATCATGAACTATGTCTAAGTTCGACCAATTATTGCAGTAGGCCCTATGTCCAATAGCGTGTATACTGTGAGTGTATGGTTTCTATTGTATATGCGAGAACAAAGCATACGATTCCATCTTTAGAATAAGTTGATTCAGAAAGATTTATGAATCTCAAAATAAATTTATGAATCTCAAAGGATAGACATTAATGCTAATATTATATATATATATATATACATACGAGACGATGCGCATCATCGATTACTTCCGGTGAGGCATATATGAATTCAGTATTGATTTACATCATAAGTTATGTTTTTGTAAATATATATACATGTATTAATAGTATCATATTGTGCAATAAAAATTACCATTTTTCAACGAATTTGTGTGTTGAGAAGATATCTGTTGCCTGTTGGCGTATACACCACTGGTGTTATATACATTATATATATATATGATTCTATGGACTCTCAACTGTTAGAAAGGACAACAATTAAGTGTATTTTCTAAACGGAAAACTCCAAACCCGAATATTATGATAATACTTAATAGTAACGATTGTGCAATATCCGTAACAAGAACATCGCATATGTAACATCCATGACGATGATGCGAATATTCCTCGACAAAATAACAGCACACATAACAGTAATCATTACCTTATTTTACATTACCGGTACATTATATTAAATACGCAATCATCTAGCCACATACGGGTACTTCCGTTTGCCACTAACCTTTGACCTTTCTGTGACGTTCCATTGATTGTAGATACAGATATCCTGCTGTTAACCCACCATCCTCCCCTTTGCGCAGTGATCCATTCTCTTTATTCGTCAATGAATGTGTTAAAATGATATGTAAAGAGTGGGGTAACCATGCAGGTTAGACCAAGAACATTTCATCATGCGCTTTCAACATTCAGCTTCATCCATGTAGACACCAGGGGCGGTATCCTATAAACAGCTTAAGTTTTTTTATTGACTTAAGTCAACAACCAAAAACTTAATTATCAACCTATTTTGACCAAGTTTTCTGTATTTAGCTTCG
>JAUTBX010121587.1:0-10955 GCA_032361465.1 Lepetodrilus tevnianus | reverse complement strand
CCGTACGTCTGCTGGAGACGCTCCTTCTTCTGCCCATGCGCGGTGTCCATCACGTGTTTCCGCTTCAGGGTGTTCCTCCCGCGAAGGTTTAAACAGGCACACAGCTCTCGCTTGGTTCTATGTGGCCGAGCCTTGATCCGCGCGACCATCGTTGCTACGTTCTCCGTATAGCACGAGTCTGAAATGTATGCGGTTAAGGAAAGTGTGCCTGCAACAGATAACATATATTGCCTTTTAAATTAATCGTTTGGCGATTTACATGTCATACCGCCATTCATTATCCAGCTAGTCCCCAGTCGCGATGTGTTAGACAGAGATTAAAAGTCTGTTGACATCAATGTTTTCCTATTACTTCATACAAGTACACTTTACCAAGTTTTAGCATAACACACTCCTTGTCGATTATCCGTCTCTTCTTCGCGGATTTATGCGTTCAGTATTAACCACGATACTCTAATACGCATAGAATATGCAAGCACCATGTTCTTTATTAATATGTTACAGTCAAAGCATAAATAACATCCTTACATCCATAGCATGCATTTGGCGACGGAATACAAAGATACCAGTCATATCAACCATGCTGAAATATTTGAATGGAAATACATAAATAACTTCGTATTTAGCTTCATGTTTAACATTGGTAATCTCCATGGCATAGTCTATAGATGATTAAAAGATGCGACGACGCCCTTAAAAGCTAGGATAGGTATGCATTATAATAATGTTATTTACATTTCCAATTTATAAATTAGTTACTTAAATATATGTTTCTAAAAGCTGTGTTCACATTGAAAACACTTCTAGAACGAATTCCCGATATCGTTATTAGGAATTCGATTTAGCTTATGTTATATCGATATCAAACTTGCCGTTCACACGGATACGCAAATCGATTGCGAAGCAAGCCCACGCGATTCAGGTCGTTCATACTGAGAGGCAAATCGCGAGACGTAGACTAACATAAAGTGTTGCTCTGCGCTGCGCAAATACATCACTACACCTGTAGTAGACTAACCACACTAGCCATGATGGGAACAATGTTTTTTTTCTAAACTACTAGTAGTTCTTAATGAATGCGCAGTCGCTTATCCTCGTTGTAATTGTCTTTATTAGGAGCCCAGTCCAGTCATTTTAGGATCGAAAAACTAAATGATTAACACTCATTCGGACCATTTCTTTCCAGCCCGATCGCATGCAGCTCCGTTCTAACCTTAATAATCGCGAGAACCCGTCACGTGATGGTACTATAGATCGCAAGGCACTAATTACTGCTTGCCTGATATGTGTACGATACATGACAGTCACTTGAAGCTTCTATTAAAATATAATATAATATTAAAACAATTTAAAAGTTATCGACCACATCGACGACATAATAATTATTCGTCGTCGATGAGGACGATTTATATATATATATATATTTATTTTATTTTATTTGATAACCAAATTAAAAGAGAAAAGCACCACGTCAGCGAGACGTTTGTCAGTGTAACATCGGAAGTAGCGATTTTTACGTATATAGTAGGCTACACATCCTCAGTTCTAAAATAATATGGCCGAAACGATATATTCCGTTCACACGTGATATTAAACCGAAATGATTATAAGCGAGATAGCTGTTTCGATTGTAAAACGCTACGGGATGTGTTTTGAGTATGTCGATTTGGATGCGTTACGAATGTGAACAGCTAGAACGAATAATCTTTTAAATCGAGTTGGCACGAGTCCATATCGTCATAAAGCATAAGATATATAATGTATGTATGTTAAAAAAAATAAAAATGACATATATTAGTAGTAGAAGAAGGAAAGAAGAGGAAGAAAAGACGAAGAGAAGAAAAGAAAAAGAAGCAGAAGTTGAAGCGGAAAAGAAGAAGAAGAAACGGAAGAAGAAGAAAGAACAACAACAAGAAAAGCAAGAATAACAAAGACAAGAAAATGCACACGTTACGCAAAATATGACAAACAGAAGGTATTCCAGTTTAAAGGGCAAGTTCATAATGATTTAGGCATATCCGCTCAAACTGGAAATAAATGAGTTTTGCGTCAAGTTGAGCATATACAAAGCATGTGTGTTAGGAAATTGATCTGGGTTTGTTGTTTTCGGAGAAAAACGACAAATTAGCAAGGTAAATTTAATACGTGCAAATAGTAACTTTGGGCACGTTGGAGTTGTCGTTCGTGACAACTGGGCACAGCGAGAAAATGTTCGAGCGTCGTCCTTAACAACAACAAATTGAGTCAGATTCTAGCGACTAATGTCCAGTCATAGCGAGTGCATTTGAGCCCACATCGGTACATGTAGATAGATATGTGCGTTACAAAAAATACAAAAATAACGATTGGATGATCCGGCGAGTGCGACTTTACAATTTGCGACTTGGAGGCTTTTCATTGGTCAAGTTGAGCGCCAAATATCACGCGGTGCCCAGTAGTCAAGAAAGATAACTATTGTACTCTTTAACGAACGTTTCGAATTTGTGAATTTCCATTAAATATTAAAAATACAAAGAACTGAAAAATTATGTCAAATTGTATATTGTTGAGAAGATAATAAGCATATCTATTTTTTTTTAAAGCAAATATGTTGAAAAAAGAGGCCCATATATCATTATGAACTTGCCCTTTAAAAGAACATGTGCCCAGCCTAGCTAGGTGGACTATACAGTACTTACTCAGGAGCATGAGGTACATTCTCATGGTAGCAGAGGTCTTCTCCACATGGGCATCTCAGTATGCTATGGTGGGCCCATTCTACGAGCATTATATATACTAGTTCATTCGAAAAAGGGCACCTGCTTTCTCAATTAGTCTGTTGCAAGAGCAATGTCTGCTGATGTTTCTCCGGGCATTCTGGCAACAGCATCACCTGGGAAGAGCTTATGACATAGCGCGGGGGATTACGTTATACAATAGGAGTTAGAGAATATCGGAGAGAGGGGATAGATTTGATGCATGTACCAAAGACGGTGTCATCCTGCAAGCGTGGATAGTTTAATCAGCCGTGTGTATGTTGGATCCTAAATGAGTGCGTGCACGTGCTTTTCTGGAATAATTATCGAGGATAAGACCATGAAATATATGACATATAAAGAGATTACACGTCCATGCGAGTTATTCATAACTGTTCTGAATTATGTAACTAGTTGGATATCACTTATACTTTTATACTTATAGTCATACTATGTTTAGTATTTTCGTATTGTTGTATGTTTAAGTTTTAAAATGTTTGATAAACACTATCACAATGTATTGTTTTTAAAACAAGTTTGAATGCATCATTCCTTGATACGAAGCGACCTTAGTTATTAATATACGTTTCAAAAATCCGGTGTACTAGTGTCGGTGGAAATACAGTATATATGTTACAGTTAATCTGTATAATCAGGTAAAATATATATACAGTGTACTGAACAGCATATTCGAAGTCTACTACCACAACAGCTGAAACAACAATTTGACGCTGAAAAGCTTGTAAATGTGTTAGCAATGTTGTCAATGACTTTAATGTTAACATGGCAAGCAAATATTGTTTGCAAGATCATTTTAAACCACCAACAGTACCGTTGACTTTCCAAGAAGTGGCCGCCAAAGTTTCACCACCGAAGAACAAAACAGACATATCCATCGCTTGAATCTTCACGATCCAGTCATGGTTGCGAGTGAAACACGCAGACAATTTCAGTCCATAAACCAATCAGTGCCAGACATTGACTCCGTAGACACACTCTCAGATATCGTCATCCCAGTTTTACCCAGAAAGAGTCATTTATAGTGGGCCTAATAGTGGGCCCTGGCGTCATCAGCAGTGGAAACATGTGATCTTTACAGATGAAAGTCGATTTTGCATTTCGCATGCTGACGGGAGCGTTCAAATATGGCGCAGACGTGAACATCATTATGATAAGCAATGTGCTATGGAAAGATATCCATGGGGTGATCAGAATGTGATGATAAGCCATACAATTGACCTGAATCAAAGACTTGGCTCACTTGTCTTCCATAATATTGGTCCTTGAAGGGGAAATAATGTTAAAGCTCAGCGATAGATTGGCCAAGAACTCATCATCCACAATACAAATTCCAACATCATAATACCACACTACATGCAGCTCGAGCTACAGTTCAGTTCTTGTAGCAGTATAGCATCAAAAGTTTGCCTTTTCCAACCCTTAGTCCAGATGTAAATTGCATATAACATTCATGGGACAAGCTGAAAAGAAGAATTGAAAAAGTTCGCCCAAGGCCAAGAAAATGCAGCTCAGCTACAGCAACCATACTTTAGAACTTTCCACTTATCCCTATGGCCTGTATTAACAGTCTGATCCATTCCATGTACAGAAGGTGTGATGCAGTTGCGAATGCAAATAGTGGGGAAAACGACATTAATTACTGATAGCTCTTTCTGAGTTGTCTGCCCTTATTGTAATTTATGATTACTGCACATTAACAGTCCTTCAACTTAAGAAACTTTGGGTGTCAAAAGTGTTTTCAATGGTGCACACCAATTGTGTACACAGCTATCTAAAGATACATACCATTCATATTTTGATTACGACTTGCGTTTCTTTTGCTGTTCAGTATATTACCTGATTGTTTTTCACTGATTTTGCCACTAAGTCAATTGTTTAAAAGTCTAAAATGATAAAATTAGGAATAATTTTGGTGGGAAATCAGCAAAAACAATGTCCAAAAACAATGTCCATGTGTAAATAATGTCCATATTCAACTTTCCATTAGATGATATACAGAATATCACCCAAGTGTCTTGGAATATCAAATATATCAACACGAGTCGTGAAAGTTATTAAATCCGAGGCTTTGCACAGCTGCTGTGCATTTGTACTGTGACATAGCAATGTTATGACATCACAATGGTAGAAAATCAAAAGCGATATCTACAGTACTGACATCACAATGGTAGAACAATGGTAGACCAATAGAATAAACCATTAATTTATGTCAAATGATATCTACTGCTGTATATATCGCTTGCTATTTGAAAGCGATATATACTGCGAAAACACAGTATTGGGTGATAAATGATCACTCTCACAAATTCGTATTTTATGAGATGTTTTAAAATGCATAATGCTGTCAACAAGCCAATAGTCTATGAGCCGGACACTTTTTCGGTACCAAATTTGGGGCAAATGCTAGCAATGATTGTTTAGGATCCCACATGCCTATCGAGTTCCGAAATCTATGATAGCAGTCTGGGAAGATCGAGTAATCTTTCATTAAAAATATGCATATGTGTGCAAAATAGAGAGGAAAATCATATATTTTCCTAATTATCTAATTTGGGTAAAACAATAGAAGATGTCCTGGCACTTATTACATATTATTTGTAGAGTCAAGTAAGATATTACATAGACAAATAGTATTCACACTTCCTCTCACCTTAAATGTAATTGTACTAACTTCCCATGCACTCCATATATAATACCGTACTAAACAACCATAATACGTCTGTCGTAGGCGGACCTACATCATGTTACTTAAAACATTATGTACACTTAGTAAATGTGTCTATAGATATGTTATATAGTAGTTATAGATATGCTCATTCATGCACGAAGCGATGGAATAGAAAACTGGAAGTGATGAGAAGTGATTGAAACTCCTACTTAGATAACATTTGCAGGTTATGAACAGCTGTCCCTATCGTCAATGTACATCTCTGTCTCTCCATGATACCAGATGCACTAAAGTAAAACATGGCGTTTTGCAAATTACTCTGGAACGTATCAATAGGCCTAGATAAGTAAAATCTAAATGCTATTTCGTAAATTAACGAAGCGGCTGATAATTAATAGTGTATACTAATTGAGCGGAACTATCTAATACGTTATCGGTATAGACACATTTGATAACCTTATTTTGAAGTAGTATATGTTTATTTTAGTGATACAATGTTTTGTTTGATCGTGATAATCATCTCTGGATGAAGATGGCACCTAAGGGAGAAGTGGTCCATTGAAATCATGTGTATATATATGGATGTCCAGAGGCGACTGAAGATGTACCGCTCTGTTTCTGCTGCGAACAGGTAAAGTTCACTTTTCGTTACAGTTTTAATTTCTATTTAATTTTAAAATTACAAGTGGTTCACGGTTATATGCAACAATATGTGATTACATTTTAATGTAATGTTCAATCCACATTCATACAAGTTAAACATGAGAAGAGCAGATTAATTTTAATAATGTATTTTTCGATTATAGAATCATATTTGCCATTTTCAGATCCAACCATGGTGTTTTGGGCTGCTATGAGTTTAACAGGTAAATTAAATATCTACAAGTAAACTCGTGTTAAAAACATGCTACTTAGTTTGCACGGTTTTAATTTAGCCAATAGCACACCTATTCTAAAGCCTTTTTTTTAGATTGGTTGACATAAAGAGCAATTTTGAATCCGTTTCATTTTGGTTATTGTACACGATATTATGTAGATCTATTTACTAGTTAAAAACATTTAGAAATATTTTACATTTTCAACATATAAATCATGGTCCATAAAAATCAATTTAATATGTTTGTGGAATTATGTATAAGTACGCATAATGATTTAACTCAAAACATATAATATATTCAAAAACTTCTACACTATAGCAGTCGATATCGACTATATAAAATTGCTACCATTTTCAAACTTAGACCCTGCGCTTATATTCATATCAAATGCCAATGGGTTTGAATACGTATATTCATTAACACGTAAACCGAGAGGACACCTAATGGAACAATTCCTATTATAGTAGGATGTTGTAATATTGTCAGTACAACAAATATAGTGCAACTTTACCTCAAATTATGCTTAAGTAATATCTTCTGTACGGAAACAATACAAGCAGCAGCCCACCTAAAATAAAATGATATCATATTTACTTTCGTTGTTCATGTACATGAAAGTATAACTTTCCGTTTTTTTCTTTTTCTTTTACGAAACATATACAGTGTAGTACTTTGTACAATAGGATGTCATGCTCATATTTGTCAATCCCCTCCCATGATATATATATATATACTGTATATATTCTATTTATCCATACATAAATATATAAAATATGATTTACAGTATATATATATAGTTTATATATTTATGTATGGATAAATAGAGATTATTAACCGAGTGTCTTTATTATATATCGTATATGTCCTGCACTTGGGATACTATTTGTATTAGACGAGCTTTAGCCAGTCTAATACATATATATAGTATCCCCAAGTGCAGGATATATACGATATCTAAAGACACGAGGTTAATAATCTCTTTATCATCCAATGTCAAGCTTAAATAGTAAATACCTCACTACAAGAAGAAAACATCCGTGGGTGAATCGACATATTTTGAAGTTACGCGTAGTAACTTGTAAACCGCTTCACTACTGATGAATGCGCCAAAGGAAAGAACAACATATAAAACAACTAATATTTCTTAGAAATAGTGAACATATTAAATCCTGTCGATTTGCACATAACCTCCGATCAGCTTGTTTACTATTTACGTAGAGTAGCATTCATAAATAGTAGTATGCAGTCACATGAAAATGAGGTTATATGAAATAATTCCATGATTTGCATAATTATTAGTCTGCAGATACACAGAATATCTGTATACTTGCTTGTTCTCATAAACTTACTGGAATTGCAGCCGTATTACTGGTTATTTCACGGTAATTTGGTAAAATGTTAATAAATACTATGTTACTTTACATGTGTGCACATATTATATGGCATCATTAGGAATTTATTTGGGGAGAAATCGGCAAAAACAGTGTAAATAATGTCCATATTCAACATTCCACTGTGTGTGTGTGTATGTGTGTGTGTGTGTGTGTGTATGTATGTATGTGTGTATGTGTGTGTGTGTGTGTGTGTGTGTGTGTGTGTGTGCGCGCACGCGTGTATGTATGTGTATGTAAACTGTCTTGAGAATAAATATTATTTAAAAAATTATAATTTTAATACGTGATTATGTTTTCTTCCGCAGTCTACCTGTGTCTATGCCCCATCCTATTCGTAGATGGTGCATTCGACTTGGACGCCAACCGCCGTTTCATGTACTCTATACATAGGGATTGGAAGCAGGTATTTGAACATCCCTCTATGGAAAGATTGCTTGGACTGCCAAAGGACGTCACTCTAAAGGAAATGAATACAATCACAACTGCTCAGGGGGTTAAACGATGTCGCTTGCAGCAAATGTACAACGGGTACACGCTTATTGGAGCCGGAGTCGAAGCCGACGTCGACGGCAGTGGGCGTTACGACAAAGGCGTAGTAACGGGAAAACTCGTTCTCGGCATAAAAGATGACCTCAAAAACGACACGTGCAACTTTGACAAGGACGCCGCTGTAAGCATGGTACTACAGAAGGAAGGATTTGACGGCAACGCGGTCCTCAAGTCACAGGACGTCACCAAGAACGTGTTCTACAAAAACAAGCACGCGCATTATGTATATGCCGTTACACTCGTGGTGGACACCGCGAGCGGCGACAAGCGTCCTTATTACATCATCGACTGTCGTAGTGAAGAGGTGCTCTACCACGACGAGAGGAGCCGGGAAATGGTCGTAAGACGAAACCATGATGTCACACCGTCGTGGGACACGTGGACAGGGACGACAGATGCGTGGGACACGTGGACAGGGGCGACAGATGCTTGGGAAACCGGCACCTATTACCCCGATACGTACACCGGAACCGAGAAAACCTACCCGACACCTAAGCCAAAGACTACCTCCAAGCCAACTGGCCCCCCTACCTCACCGCCTACCACCCGCGCACCGGGAAAGACATGCGCTACCGTCGTAAACGGATTCGGAGGCAATGAGAAAGTGGGGAAAATCGACTACAGAACCGCTCCCAACTGTCTGGTGATGAAGATAGAAGGAGAGTTCTGTATCCTAGAGAACAAGTACGTCAAGACAGTCCACATGAGGAACACGGGAGACGAGACGTTGTCCACGCCCTTCAAGTTCAAGTGTTCAGAGGGCCCCAATGACGCCATCAACGGCGCTTACAGCCCGCTCTTAGACGCGCACTTCTTCGGCACGTCGACATTCTTGATGTTCTTGGAATGGTACAAAACCAATCCGCTCAACTTCCAGGCAGTCATGATGGTTCACTACAATAAAAACTACGAGAATGCGTTATGGAACGGAAAACAGATGATGTTCGGAGACGGATTCAACGACCTTTACCCCCTGGTGGCACACGATATCATTGCCCACGAAATGGCACACGGCGTCACGGAGTTCACTTCTAACCTAAACTACGCAGGACAATCTGGAGGCATGAACGAGGCCTTCTCAGACATGGCTGGCGAGGTCGCCGAGGCCTACCACAAGTCACCGGATTACCTCGTGGGATTCAGCATTCTTAAAGACAAGACGGGTGCATTGCGATACTTCGAAGATCCAACTCAAGATGGGCAATCTATAAAACTTGCGAAAGATTTCAGAAACGGTATGGATGTCCACCTTTCAAGCGGTGTCTACAACCACGTATTCTACCAGTCGGCTTCTGCTGGTAACGTCGATATTAGATACGCCTTCGAAGCATTCTTGACCGCTAATAAGATCTACTGGAAACCTGATACCGATTTCCAAGGCGGAGTCTGCGGGGTGATGCGAGGGGCTTACGACAGCGGTCTGGATTTCCATTTGTTCGGAGACGCGTTTACAGCCGTTGGACTGACTGCCTGCCAGATGGGGAGGTACATCGAGAAACTCTCGGCTCGACAAACACGAAGCGGCTTAACAGTATCCTCGATTCGTCAGCCGTTATTTGGAATAAAGACCGTCGCTAGTACGAAGAAGATCATCGTCACAGCCACTACTGCGTCCGGGACGGATGTTAAGGTAGCCATGCAGAGCTCAATGAAGAGATCGTCCGTCCTAGCTGAGGGTGTTGGCACGGTGCAGATACCCGTGTCCGGAGCCGGACAGTACTATGTTCGAATCTTCACCGAATCGGATGTTGAAATCAAAGATGTTTCCATTGGTGTAGCATTTGAATAAAGTGCATGCAATGCAACATATCATATAACGTTGTGTTTCCATATCTTCATAGACGTTAGTATAAAATGGTTACGCAAACTTACAATTTGCTATTTTGCTACTAAATCGTTCAGCTAACCACTACATTTAGAAATGTAGCGTATTTTATAGTATAACATTGTAGTATGTGCTGAACAGACCCATTTGGTCCTACATGTTTCAATGTATGCGTGATAGTAATGGATCTGAGCGCATTTGCAGGGGATGGTGTCTCAATCTGTATACGTGCTTTTTAAAAACATTTTTTTTTTAGTTTTGTCGTTTTCAAGATACTTTCATTTATATTACTACTTGTCAGTTTAGAGCATAAGGAAATCCGCAACATCCGTAGCGCTGAGTATTGCAGTAAACGCATGGTACTGACAAACCAACGATGATATATGCATTGCCACTCTACAGACTATCAATATTGGGTCAGAAAAGTAACGTTCGCGAACATTGATGCTGGTCTCACGGGACCTTTACAACAGATTAACTACATACTCAGAAAGCCATGAGCCAGATACATATACATATTACATATTTGAAGTGGATTTGCACGTTAGAAAGACATTTCGCCATGAATATCCACAAATCCGGTACGTTTATTGTGTAGAACTATTACGATTTTGGATAAATTCGTTACCAGCATGATTTCCGGGGTGTACGGGTTTTTACAAGCTGAAATCTCTCGTAGGCCAGAGACCGCTGGACGTGTGTGTTAGGATGTTGACACCCGAGGCCACCACACTTCAGAAACCAAGGTCCGCGTACAGGGTGAGGATGATAGAAGCGGTCGAGGTTGTCGTAAGTGTGAACTGTTGACTGGATGTGATCTTGAAGACAGGGAGTCGAGAGGAGGACACCTTGATTCCAGGCAAGGTCGTGGAGGTGGAGATCTCC
>JAUTBX010121576.1:0-10958 GCA_032361465.1 Lepetodrilus tevnianus | reverse complement strand
AGTAGTAGTAGTAGTAGTAGTAGTAGTAGTAGTAGTAGTAGTAGTAGTAGTAGTAGTAGTAGTAGTAGTAGAAGTAACTAACATTTTTATAAAAATAACTATTGTCTAAAATCAGGCAATGTGTGAAATGCCTGAAATTCTCAGTGAGTTTTCATTCTAATATTTAATTCTATAAATGCCTGAAATGAAAAGCTGACTGCATTTATTTGGCAGATTGACTGGCATGAGTTTGATGAAAGAAAATGAAAATAATGCATACATTTGTATATTATACACACAGGTATGTGTGAAAACATGTACAAATGTATGCAATTCTGTGTGAATCTCTATAAACAGTCTTCTTTCACTAAACTCATCCCAGACAATGAGCCAAATATATCCAGTGAACTTTTAAGTTCAGGCATTAAATTAATTGGCCCTTTGAATGAAAATTCATTGAAAATATCAGACATTTTACACATTGCCTGATTTTAGACATTGATTGTAACACACACACACACACACAGACACACACACACACACACACACACACACACACACACACACACTCAAAACCTCCAGTTTTTAATATAAGGGCATACGACACAGCATAGGCTACTAGTATTAACTTTCCAATGTCCAATATCATACAAGTTAACTGTCTCTGTAATTAGATATTCGCGAATGTCACACTAACCTCTGTCTGTAGTTTGATATTATAAATTATATAATCTTAAATGTCCGAGGTCTCTCTAATAAGTGCAGTCACCTTCAAAATACATTGTGGAATGTGTCTAATGTTTTGTTTTATTTTATTTTTCCAGATGGTAACTGACTTAAGATTTCTTATGTAAATAGTTTATCTTATAGGTAAACAATAACCGGGCTGTGATCTTCAATGGCTACATAACTTTTATATTTGGCATTTCCGTATTTTAACTAGGTGAGCAACTAATATGATACGATATATAGGCCTACTGTATGTATTAATAGCAGTAGGCTTGTTGATTTTAATAACTGATAGTTCTGTATTGAACTAGGTGAATAACTATATAGTTTAGTATCATGCATGATGCGGTATATATACGGTACATAATTAATACCAGTAGACATCTTGATTTTAATAACAGATATTTCTTAATAGAAAATAATTAAGAACCGGTAATTGGTACTATAATAGGTAAATAACTAATACAGTGTATGATGCGGTAAATATTAATACATGTACTAGTAAACATGTTAATATTTAATTAATAACTTCGGTATTGCCTAATATAAATAATAGGTAAATGAATGTATTTTTAGTTTAAACATATTTTATTGACCAAAAATGTCATGAGATTGCATAAAGGCAATATGCTTACGAGAATGTATAAATATGTATCAGTTTTATTCTTGAAATTCACTCTATTTTTAACTGATCATTCTGTACAATTAATGCATTTGGGATACTGTTGAAAACCGCAGTATTTACCATAAAATCAATATTGTTTAATAAACTTTTTAATAATAACACTATGGTGAGCGCGCATAAAAACATACACCATTCTCATCAGTCCCCAGTATCGTTCTTTGAATCGTTGAAGTTTGGTCACAGTGACCTCCGTATTATCAATATCCCGAAGAGCGAAAGTAAGTATACGTAATCTGCTACTGAGAGTCGTATGTCCGAAGTCAGAGAGTCTGCTACATACTAAGTCACTATGCGTATCATCTTGTCACGGTTATTGACACCTGTGTGATTGACAGGCGACGACAGCGATGATCGATGATCGATCTGTCTGGAAGCACTGTACACGGGATTGTCTCTATAGTGAAGAGGATGCAGACAATAGTATTGTCTTTAACTTCCAGCCATTAGCACGATGACGCCACATGTTCGACTGTGAACCAGTCAAGTGAATATAATATCCTAGTTCTGAGTATCGTCATCCATCTCTCTTGGAAATACTTGGCTACAGGTAACTGTAACAGGAAACACCGTGTAGAGGTGTAGTCTATGTTATAGAATGACTATCGTAACCATGAATGGTAACTTCAGTATCCTTACTTGAATATGCATGCATATAATATGTATATTTTTTAAAGTGTTTTTAATTAATATTCCTGGTAATATGTTCAATAACTGTAGGATCGTATTATTATTATTATTTATTTATTTTAATTATTAGTATTATTAGTAGTAGTAGTAGTAGTAGTAGTAGTAGTAGTAGTAGTATTATAATGTTGTAATTTTTCATTGATAGTAATTATGTACAAGTATTTATAATTTAAATAGTATTACCACCGGTATCGTTAATCAAACAAGTTGACTTATTTTTTAATTTCATGAATGAAATGTATTGGATGTCATATCCTGGTAATATAACTGCAGTAATATTTGCAATGGCATTAACAATAATTCATTAATGCCTTGATTTAATATGGCATGAAAACTACGGATGTACTCATGAATTGGCACATTCCTAAAGCTATACTACTAGTATTCCAATGATCAGATATCTGGAATACTTGCTAGAATCATTACTAAACTCCTACATTTATATACGAGATATATATACAGTTGGGACACATTTATTAATACATTTATCGATTTAAATATCTAACTTTAGCTTTTAAATTTGTATTTTCCCCCAATAAAATCACTTTCGGAAAAGTATTACTATTATATCATGTGGAATTCAGTTGAGACAAGATGCTGTATTCTCCTGATACTACGAAACCACTTATCTTTCTACTGTAATTATTGAAGGAGCGCAGATATGAGTAGTTTCGCATTCCATATTATAGGCTACTCAATTGTAGTTTTCATTTAACCACGGTAGTGCCCGGGTTATTTCAGTCCACTCAATTGTCTACAAGAGGAGGAAGAACTATAAATAATTAACTTCTACGGAAAATAGTCAGTATATCATTTCGATTGTTCAGAATTATCTCCGATGTAAATGCCAGTGTATGTAAGATGCATGTCGCGATTCCAGTTTCTCTTCTGCATGAGCTGCGTCTCCGGAACGCGGTGGGCGGCATCTGACGACGTGAACAACGGCTATCACAGACGTTGTTAACACAGATGTCGTCATATATTGATTTCTCAATTTGCGGAGTCAGTTCCGTTCTCATGGCAGGTATAGCGGATGACGTAGTATATAGCTTCTCTGTGCTGCTATATTGTTAGAGCTGCAGGTATCGTGGCAATGCTGTAGTCAGTTCTCTAATGTGTAGTAGATATGTCTAGTTATGCTCGAGATAGATTTGTAAAGAAAGTATCTTGAAAAAAATAACTATGTTAAAATAATTATATGAGATTATTTGTTTTCAATTTAACATTCAAATAATATTAATTCGTGCTTGTCCATTGGTATTATTTGCTATAGTTTATTATTACTAATGTTATTAATGCTACAATAGAGAGGAAATAATAAAGAAAGTCGTAAAGACTAAACACCTAATGTTTATACAGTATTTCAATATAGAAATACTTCCACGTGTTTTAATATCTTACACTAACAGTATAGTCAGTCAACATAAATTTGATATTAAACTAATTGATATAGTCTATAGAAAGCTAACCAAATGAACTGTTACATTGATAAATGAATATACAATTATAAGATAGAGGAGTTTATTCGATAGCTTTCGATATTAAAGAATCATTATTTGTAATGCAACACAGCTACCAAACTAAACCCAGGCCAATGTCATCAAAAAATGTATACATGGATTTATATTTAAATAATAATTGACTTTTAAAATAACGTGCATGTAACAGGGGGGTCTATGGTATTTTGTCTTTTTGTTAATTTTTGAATATTTCAAATAATAGCGTTATCATCTTTCAACATATGATATAAATGATATTTTTACGTGTTTGTTAATAATATTTTCCCACTCAGCGTTTAGTTTAACACAACATACACATGTAGATGCATTTAATATACCAACACGTACATACTTATTTTAATGCATTACTAGTATTGTAATGTTAGAACCACGTATAGTGCATAGTGAATGAGTTTCCGAGCTACATACATACTGTTTAACTATCTCTTACGTTACGGTACCGACTAAATATTTATTACATTACAAAGCTAATTACCGCTTATACAATAACAAAATAGCTCTTACATTACAATGCCAACGATGCAGCTCTTGCATTACAAACATTAGCATTCAAAACATGCGTGCGTCTTACCCATATATACACGTTATCACGTATTATTCACTCATGCAAGACTTACACAGTCCATAAAATTCAGGCATACGTTATCACGTATTATTCACTCAAGAAAACCCACAGCCCACAAAATTCACATAATTTTATGCTTATTGACCAGTCATAGTTCACATAAATTTTTGAAAGGCTGCGAAACCCGAGCCTCCTGAATGGCCACTCGTGGGAGTACAGGCGAACACGGGTACAATCATACTGATGCCATGGTCGGCAGTCCCTCAATAGCCCAGCACACATAGATACCCGGGGTGGACAAAGAACGCCAAGAGGCGGTCCCTCACACCGGTCCCCTCACACCGGAGAAAGGTACACGCAGAAACCGCTAGCTAAAGCATTCACCAGTCATCTTTATTCAGTGTTTGGTAACTTATCATATTTCAAAACAAATTTATATATTTTTTTAATTTTATTTCGTTCATTTGTCTGGAAGAAAATGCGTAATAAACCCTCAATACGCATGCGTAGAACAATATTATTATACAGTGAGAGTATCTAGATGGTATTATAGTTCTCTATATATGTTAGGGTATTATTAGAGTAAATTCTATGTTTATATTAAAGTTCAAATATTTTATTTCTATATTTAATTGTTCTATTTCTATGTTACATTTGGATACAGGCATAGAAGCAGGGTATTTCAGTCCTTTATGAATAACTTGTCACAGACTAGGTTTAGATTTAAACAAGAAACTATCCAATCGAAATCGATGTGTATTATTAGTTTATTGTTATGACCAGTATTATGTTGTTCTCTATTAGTTTTTATTTGTATTTTACAGCCGGTAGAGTGTCTAGAAAGTGTTAATAATGAATGAATGAATGAATGAATGAATGAATGCTCTTTACTTCCTCCAGTAGATTCTGAGAGTACATGCAATTAACTCTGTAATAGTATTATGGCTATAGGTGCAGATTATGTGGATAATATGGACAGGCAGATACAAGTACATCGATTTACGTATTGTATTATTGATTAATTTAACCCTTTTCAAGCCGTAAGCATCTACAGATGCCCTACATAACAGTAGTAAAATAGTCTAAACTTTAGGCACAAAACATTGGTTTTCTAAGTTGTCAGAATAATCGCTAATTGTCGTCTAAATACTGCTATATAGGAAATTTCATGTTTATTCATTTAATATCATCACCATAAATCATGCTAATATATATTGGTTAAAATATCCAACAGAAAATATCAAACTGAAATCATAACTATTAGCAATTACGGACATTTATAAAATGTTTTAAATATATAATATTAAATTTGTATGAAAATACGATCACATCGATATCAACGAGTGTGTGGAAGTATTATTTTCGACCTTATTTCAAATTTATATATTCAGTAAATTGGCAATATAATCTGAATCTGAATAAATACGCTACGGGGTTCATAAAGCATTTGTGCAACGGAATTATCTATATTGGCCTGTTTTACTAAACTGTTTCGCACAATGTTTATGATATATCAAATTGCCCCAATCTCTAAGCTCCAAACAGTGCCTAACCGATTGAACGGCGAAGATCGTGTGTCAAACAGTATAGAGAGCTCTTTTCCTAGTTTGACGTCGAGCTACTGATATGACAATAGTCCATATTGTATTTATTACATATCGTTAGTATCACTGGAAAAACGGGTGATATATCTTCCAGCGGGAATAACTACACAGGCCATAAAGTATTGCCTTAAAAGTAGAAATATAAATACTTAATTCTTAATATTATATAAATCGCTGGGTTGTAGATTCTGTCATGTCTGATTTCGGTTCATATTTTATAACGCATTTAACAGTTTATCGCTGGAATGGTTCCAACGATGTATTTTAAATGTCGGTCGTAAATAGTGTATGGCTAGCAGCATGTCAAATGGTCTTAGACGATAACGCTATTAAAAAGAGATGTATTGAATTGCATATTCCGTCGCTCGAGTACTCGACTGTGTTCTTTAACGTTTAGTCTCGACCGACAATAGCACTAGAAAGATCAAGTAAACTGGTCGCAACTACATTGTGTAGATAACTCCTAACACACTAGACCCAACGACGGCATTATGTCTGAATATTACAGCTAATAGCAGGTTAACATCACGTTAATTACATGCCTGTCTGTCAAAAGTAATAATGGGAACATTTTATTATTAAATATTTTATCTTTATAGTTTACGCCCCATAAGTACCTCTACCTGCGTATATAGTTGTAAATAGTGTCGTAATGCTAGTAATTTGATATTTTGAACGGTATTCAAATTTAACGAAAGGTAGTCACCCATGCTAATGGTTGTGCTTGACTTGCAAAATTGCATTGGCATTCTAGACACGAAATATGTAAGTAATAATATACAGCACTGGACTTTATTACGTGACCACAGTACCAATTGTCATCACGTTCAACCGCAGTGTGCATACATGCTGATGTCTCCAACTATGTTTGTACATTGGCGGGTTAGTAATCCCATTTTAAGAAGCGATATTAAATAAAATATGTTACGGGATGCATATGCGAATTTACATAATGTATACCAAGATGATACTGTGATAATATGGTATTTATTTATACAAAATACGCCACAAAAATACGCCTAAGCAGAACTGCTCTGACAAAAATGTATTTCCCCAAACTCAATTATGTGTACTGATGTTCAACTACCATTACTTGTATGTCTGTATAGTGTTATTGGAATAGAACACATACGTGACAACGTTCTGTTTATGAAAACAATGGCATATAATGGTATCTAACATTAGTAATAAGATGTGTGAATTATTTTTCAGGTCATGTGTAAAGATCATACAAATATATTTCAAAGGATGGTTCCACTATTCGCTAAAGACTGTCAATTTTATGCCCAATGTTTAAGATCCTTAAATACACAACAGTGATCTATCCAGCTAAACTGTCACATATGTCATTATGTTATGCACCTTAATGTCACTTGATCTCACATAACAACGGCGATACTTGACATAATTGTAATATTACATTACTACAATAATTGCGTACCTTCCAGATTTAGTAATCACCATTTCGGTTCCAAATTTGTGAAATGTTTCCCACAATTCTTTGCCCTCTAGTTCCACTTTGGGATCATCCTGCACTTCCGGTTCTATAGGCCCCAAAGACCTCAGGGGACGAAATGGCTGAGGGTGGGGTAGAATGTCCCCTGGGCCGAATGGCGAGCGTCCCATTATTTGAAGTTTTGGTAACATTGGGGTGGTAAGTCCAAGGTGGGGCAGGGCGAGGCCAGGAAACAGAGGATGCTGTCCTAGAAGAGAACCCATAGAATAATCCATGGAGCGTTGGAAGAGGTACGGATTGAAAGCCATGGTGAACAAACCAACTACAACCAGAGAGCAATGTCAAGCCACCAACTCTATCTGCCACTCGGGTTGTCTCGGTGGAATAGTTCTCATGTTTAAGATATCCTACATCGTCTTTGTTTTCGACATATGTCTGGGTAAAGTTAGACAAAAATATAAACTTCCGACTTGCTGTAGCGCCACTTGTGTAGACAAACACACAGAGGGTCGACGAGAAGAGATACTGGTCGTGTTTCCTCGTGCACGACGTTATCGCATAGCCGGTCGATGTCAATGCAGAGGAAGGTTCGCGACTTGCCGACTGATGAACGGGGCGTGTTTAACTAGCTCGGCAGATAGCTCGCTCAGACAGGCAGTATCTCTCACACATTAGCTGCCTCCAGGCACCGGAGATTCTCATGTCGCCCCGAACACGCCCCCTTCTTGCTAATTCTGTCAAAACAACAACACACGGCAAACTTGAGAAATTATTTTCAAGTAGTTTAGCACAGCGTTGTCATTGAGAACCGAGTGGCGAGAACACAGGACTGGGGTTAAAACCCGACAGAGAGAAACCACCTTCACCCGCTTTACAAACAGTTTCCAATTCTCCACGCCCATCAAATTTAGTCGCATTATGGGGCGTAAAATTTCCATCTAGAAATCCCAAACGGGGCCAATTCTATTGTGATCGGATCCAGTAACGTCAGCTGCCGTATGGGGTCTTCGGTTACAGTGCGCGTGCATACACAAACAGCACCACCCGACTCGCAACATTGCCTTGTGTCACGTTCATCACGTTGTAGTAGCTTTATAAGATATTCATCAGTTTCTCTACAGCAATGGCGATTCTAGTTGGTTTTTCTCCAGAGGTGAGAAAGTTCGCTCTTGCAGACTTCATAATCCGGGCTTAAGTGACAGAAAATCAATTATGTACGGTCTGGGACGCATACAAACGTAACTGGATTCTTTTCATTACCTCTCGCACACTGCAAAATATACGTAATCCAAAATTAATATATAATGATGCCATTGTTCTTAATATTTTAATTGGACAATAATGCGTGGCACGGAACCGTAACCGTAACAGTCGTTGGTATTGGGAAAATAACGTCAACAGCAATACATTCTTGCCAGTAATGGTTAGCACCTCTACGTGTATTTGTTATCGTTACAAGTCGTGCTTTACTGGAAGAAAATAAACACGACTATTTTCTTCAGATTACTTCTCTCTTGTAAATATATTAAGTGTTTTATCACGTTGCGAACCTAGCTATCGGTGGATACATGTACTAATTTGGTTTTATATAGATCTAGTATATATTAATTACTGATGTTTGCAATTGGTGCCTACGAATGTAAGAATTGGTATTTTGAAAACATGCATTACCAATTATATACCAGAAGTTACGATTAATGTATAGGGTCTACGGGTATACAGGTATTTACCTCTTCATCCACTCTTTCACACTATTGGGTCACACTATTGGGTACCCAATAATAATATAAGATCGAGTGGTATTAAAGTGACTAATCATTATTAGCAAGGGTGTATATAGTTATCATAAAATGTCAACGTTGTTAGTATAGTATGATAGGCCTACTTAGCCGGTATCCTATAAACAGCTTAAGGACTTAAGTCAGCAAAACACTAACTTTGCGACACATTTTGACTCAGTTTTCTTTATTGGATTAGTCTGAAGTTTTAGACATAGATTCGATAAAGTTTGACAAATACAAAAAAACATGGTCAAAATAGTTTGATAATTAAGTCACTTAAAAACTTAAGCTGTTTATAGGATACCGCCCCTGGTGTTCATGTGCACGATATATATTTCTATGGAAGGGAAAAGTAAGTTCTCAGTTCCTTTTTTCTTCATCTTCTTCTTCTTCTTCTTCTTCTTCTTCTTCTCCTTCTTCACTCTTTCTCTCCCTATCGATCTATCTATCTATCTGTCTCTAGCTTTTAAATGTGTTATTTATACTCTTTCTTATCCATCCCGTTAATATTTGTACACATTAGATGGAAAACTAAATGTAATTAATCTTCTCAAGTTTCATGCTCAAATCCCAATGCAATGATCATGAATCGTGTTAAAAAATCGTAGCCAGAATCGTGATATTTTACATTAATTATTGTAACGTGGCGATCTTAATAATGAAAACATCTGATTAAATCTAGGTAAGAATATTTACATTTCCAAAATATTGAAATTATACCAACCGGATAAATCACTAAATCTAAATAAGCCTACATTGTTCTTCTTTATGAAATATTCGTCATTGTAAAGTGTATTAGAATAATTAATTGAAGAGCCTAGTGGTCGCGCTTATATTCCAATATATGCCAGATATATGCAAGTAAATTTCGGAATTTAAAATTAATTTTAAGAATGTAAGTAAGACTGAATAGTATAGTATGTGTGAGTAGTATTTTTAATTAATATATATTAGCAACCCGCCGGTTATAGATGTATCGCTTCTTTAATTTAAACGTTTCAGTAAAGATCTACCTAAATTTTAACTTGGATAATAACTTTCAAAAGCACATTGAATATTATATATGAGGTGGGTTGTGAGAAGTCGTATTACCTAAAACCGTCTGATAATAGCGGACATATGACAAATGGGAGGATACCACACACACACACACACACACACACACACACACACACACACACACACACACACACACACACACACACACACACACACGCAGAAACAGGAGTAAAACTGATGTAAAATAACCACATGCACACGGATACACACAGAGACAAATGCACACACGCACACACGCACACACGCACACACACCTGGAGATACACATCCTGGATTCACACCTGATTAATATTATTGTCAGATTTAAAATTGTTGTGTGTTGGCAGGCAGGTTTCCATGTACTTTACTAGAACCCAGGGTCTAAAGTCTACCGACTTGCCATAATGTATAGTCTACACACTTCAGCACACAAGTCAGAAGCGAAGAACATGTTAGTCTCAAAACTGCTATATCCATGCATAATATACCGTGTGAACAGCGAGAAGTACTCAAATCTGAATATTAGTAAGTTGTAACCACTTTGCTTATCAGTGCTTTGCAGCGCATCAGAGATTATCACCATCAGTCGTTACATTCAGATGCCTACCTGAATGTCACAGTGCAATACCTGTATATTATTACTAACACTAAATGTGTGATTGTTTGTATGTTGAGTTCTATATACGTGTAGGCGCGGTCATGTATTACAACATGCATGTGCGTGTGTGTGCGTGTGCGTGTTCGTGTACGTGTACGTGTACGTGTACTTGTGGGTGTTTGTGTGTGTGTGTGTGTGTGTGTGTGTGTGTGTGTGTGTGCGTGTGGGTGTTTGTGTGAATGTGTGTGTGTGTGTGTGAGAGAGAATATGTGTGTGTGTGTGTGTGGGTGTGTGTGTGTGTGTTTGTGTGTGTGTG
>JAUTBX010121554.1:0-10958 GCA_032361465.1 Lepetodrilus tevnianus | reverse complement strand
GTGTGTGTGTGTGTGTGTGTGTGTGTGTGTGTGTGTGAGGAGAGAGAGAGAGAGAGAGAGAGAGAGAGAGAGAGAGAATGAGAGAGAGACAAGAAGGACGAGGGAAACAGGGAGGAATAAAGAAAGGTACCGTGGCAATAGGACGTTTACAAATACTTTCAGTCAATATTAAAATGCTTCAAAAGCTCATATCGTGTATCTAGAATTCCTTCTACTATTATACATGTCCTATATTCGTGTCACAATTTACTCATTTCGTCATGGAAATCAGGGAAATGGAAGTATATTATGGAGAAGCAATTTTTCTCAAATTGCTACGGGCATGCTCTTTTCATTGAATATTACATCTGCATATCCTCCCTATATACTACATCTATTGTCATCAAAGAAGTCTGGTGACAACCGTAGCAGCCACATTCAATCATGCTGTTCAAGACTATTGCATCTGACAGTGGTCTCTTAAGTTATGTAAATAAGTATCGCATGTGAAAGCATACACAGCTTTAAGGCATATTTTATAGAGTGCGTGCCAAGCATAGCATAAGGAAATTTCGTATTTTAACATTGAAAATACTTATTCCAAATAGTAGGTATGCCTATGCGAATTCTCATAATCAAATAACGGCATACACTTTATCTTATGGTGCAAATTGATATAATATGCAAGAATATATATACAATGAATGCAACCCAATGCATTTTCACACTTATTCCAAATTGGCAAATAATAGTATGTATGCCTCTTCTTATGACAAAACAGCATATACCTAGAGTCTGTCGACACATTGAAGTGTATATTAGTATACTCCGTATATGGTAATTACAATCTCTAGAATGTAATCCACATTTGACATATTCCAATGATAGCTTGGCATGAACTCCATCAGATACAGACAGTGCTAAATCCCCAAGGCTTACATTGTATTCTGTATAATTACATAAATAACGTACATTTGTCGATAGAAATCATAATTTGTGCAGTGGGCAGTTCTCAGGTTCGGCTATTTCCGTGAACAGCCGCTTTCTACAGATTGGTTAATTGGGTGAAAATTAACCAATGAAAAAGTTATGTATGTTTAGCTCATATTTAGCTCATATGTCAACATAATGTGGGCTATGGTCCTATTAAAGTATACTCTAACGAGAATAGTCATATAAATCCGTATTACCTGATATCTAGTTCTAATTCTATTCTGAAAAACAAGGCACGGAATATCTTGTTAGAGACTTCAAGAATTTCTTTCAAAATCCGTTTTCTTTTAATCTAGATCTATAAAGGACTATAGAGCTATAAAGTATACATGTTGTAAATAAAATAACACTAATTATTACCGTTACAGACGCCGACTCAAGGTGACACCAGGGGAATTTTCTTACTACAAGCCTGGGGAAGATGTAAGCATAATGCACCTAATGTGACACATAATGTGACACACAAATACATATTAAATTGCAACGTGACCATCAATACATATTACATATTTAAATTAATATGAACATTATTGCCCATGTTATGGACAATACATATTATTTAAGAACTGAAATTTTAAGTCACTATTTAGAATATGATGGGCATTTTTTATGTTAAATGATATTTTATGTTAAATAAGGGAACGTTCCGTTAAATAAGGGAATGTTAAATAAGGTAACGGATGGAGAATATACATATTACCGGTAAATAAACATGAAGGGACACACGTTAACCATCTCCATGCTACAGACAACCTGATATGCCCTAAAGAGCCGTTTCTGTGCCTGATCCAGCATGGAGAGGGTTAAAGGCCTATCTGACGCGTATCTTATTTCATTTTAGAATACATTGACAGAAGAATACGTCCATGAATATTATCCAATTATAATCATATGCTTATGAACAAATATTTGTCATAGCGTTGGTGAAATATTCCTGCTTGTGAGTAAAACACTAATTCATTCATTCATTCATAAAAACTCTAAATTGTATTTTATTTTCTCAGTTGGCTCTGAACATTGTTCAGATATGGCAAGGCATCTGTAGTGTGAAGCGGTACGGGCAACATGGATTCACAGTCACAGTCAGAAATAGAGTTTACAGGTACGTCTAACAATACGTTCTCTGATTGTCCATTATATCACTGTGTTGCAGCCCACAGGATATGCCTATATTCTACTCTGAGATATAGTACCCGTTGGGGACATTCGCAATCTTAACTGTGGAAGGTGTGTCTGCGTATGTCGATGCTGATTGGTTCCGTTACTCTTGGTTGAAAAATAAAACTAATATTTTATTTTATTTTAAATTTTGTATTTACACATTTCGCGGCGCTACTATTGTCTTGAAGACAGATACTAACAAACACGTAACTGTAAACTGTAACACGTCAACTTTCTTCCAATGGCTATGATTATCAGAGTGAGACAATATATCCCGGATGTGGCATGACGCTGTAACACGTATTCAGTTACCTACACTGTAAATCTATTAACAATGATACATTATATAAGTGGTCCCAATAATGTAATTCGCCATTGTGTATATGAGGAAATGGTATACGTAATATATTCAATGATATTGACAGTTTCCGTCTAATCAATGACCGAGAAAGGATTCACAACCCGGAAGTGGAAAGAGAAGAATGGATTGAGGTGAGGTGACTTTCAAATCAACCATACATTATCAGGTTTAAGTCGTTAACTTAAAATATAATATGTTAATATAATAATATGTTAAGACCCATCTATATATTTAATGATAGCAATTATTGTCTTTAGTAAAATTAATTACTATGTGGAACGGGAATTGTGTGTAGGTATATCTATAGGCATACACATTGAAATTTAACTTAATAAAGTTAAGAGTCTACAGCTATTATTATTTTCACAGGCTTTCCATAGATCCATGAGGTCAAAAAGAAACACGTTTCTATGTCTCGCCAAGTCTCCTTCTCTCAGCTCCACAAACGGTTCCACTTCCGGTGACGCTCCCACAGAGGGGGAATCCCCCAGCGAGGCTGATGAAGTCTGTAGAGTAAGTCGTACAACAACATATACGATATACATGCATACGATATATAGGCCTAAAGTTTACGCATGCGCGTTTTTTTCCAAGAAACATTATAGAGGAAACTCAGTGTTAATTAACGCCAAAATGAAAACTACTAAAAAGAAAGTTTACTCTAATATGAACTAAAATTATCCTGGCTTACTTTTGAATATACAGTAGACGGCTATTTCTGTCCGTTATATGCGAAGTCCTTTATACGCATATGCCGCAATTAGCGTTAGACGGGACCAGGGTATCGTTTCTCGAAACTCTCTTAGCCGCTAAAGGACCATATAATAGCACTCTCTTTGCCGATAAGGACCGGCTAAGAGAGCTTCGATAAACGATACCCAGGACTTGAGATTCAGTCCGTTATATGCGAGTGTCCGGTTTATGTGAGGCCGTTATATGCGAGGCCTACTCGGATGTGTCCCTTAATATAAGATTTTATGTTCTCTAGTACGAAACAGTTGTGGAAGAAAACAACAACGAACAACCTCTATCCGCCTCTTCAAGGTATGTATTTTAATTATTTGAACATCAGCAAAGACGTGGGAATTTGTTAATAGTGGCTGAATGTTATCCTACACTCGCTATATGTGTGCCTTCTTAACCCTCTCCCTGCTGGAGTAGGCACAATTACTGTTCTTTAGGGCATCTCAGGTTGCCTACAGCAGGGAGAGAGTTCAACTTTCTCCGCTGGGGTAGAGTACGAGAGAGCAGTCACTGATTGCGTGGTTCGAGGATGACTACATGAGCGCTTCCATTCGTTTTGCAGGAAGAAGAACGCCAGTGTACACCTGAGCTACATTGGAGAGACAACGCCCTTGCAACAACTTCCCACCGCCAGACGACCCAAACCTCCGTCTTATCAAAGGCAAGACAGCAAACCTTCAACAGACATCAACCAATCACAAACTGACACGTCACGGAAAAGTGATGGAGACAGCAAACGTGACAGTGATGGTGGTGATGGCAATACGCCTATTAGTCTTGCAGCCATACGTTCAAAATGGCGATCTTTGGACGAAAGCTCGTCTAAGGAGTCGCCCGACAAGGACAGAAATGCAAGTGTAAATAAGAACAAAGAAATCTCCACGATGCAAGTCGGTATAGATTTCCCGGAACTAGAACCCGATCCAGATTACACTGTCGATGTCTTTGACGAAGAACCGGAAACGGAACCACTTCCAGCTTCCGTTAAACCTGCACAGAAACGGGCTCCTAACAATAAACGATCTTATTCGACACCTTCACAGGGCTCGAAAGCCCGACCAAGGAGTTCCGAAAACATAACAGACGACCAGAAGTACAAAAGCCGTCCACTTCCGGTGTCCCCGACGACACCGCTCCCACCCCCGGCACCCCCAGCTGCCCCTCCAAATATCCCGATGTCCCCACCCCCACCCCCTCTTCTGGTTGGGAAGAAGACCGGGGTTAAATTGACTGTTGTTCCTAAGATCAGATTGAAGCAGTTGTTTTGGACAAAGGTTCCTCAAAGTGTGGTACGTCACCTTTCTTGATCATTGATGAAACTAAAAGCTGATGTTTTGTGGTCAATAAGGTGAACGAAAGCTGGTGTAGTAGTAGTAGTAGTAGTAGTAGTAGTAGTAGTAGTAGTAGTAGTAGTAGTAGTAGTAGTAGTAGTAGTAGTAGTAACATTTTAGAAATGATTTATTACTTTCCGACAATTTTGGACCAATCTATTGGGTAGAGGCAACAAAACAGTACTTGTAAATTATATTCACTTAAATACAGTACATCGACGATTAAATACATGGATCTACAAGTTGATTCTCGACATCTTACTATAGTATTGATATTTAATTTGACATAGGTGTCCTCTACCATGTGGAAAGGAGCACATGACGTCACTTCCCGTCTGGACTTGAAATCCCTAGACCATATGTTTGCCCTACAGGAAAAGGATTATGTTAATATTCAATCACAAGGTATGCTGAATTTGAGCAGTCTGTAGAACCACCTACCCTGTTATTTCACAGTATCAATTGGTTGGTATCCAATAACAGTGCAATAATCGTACAATTATAGTGAAATTATAGTACACTAATGTAACAGTTATAGTAAAGTATTGAACAATTATTGTGCAATTATAATATGAATCCGGTACAATGCTATATTGGATCTTTATTATTAAAGCATAATAGTTTGATAAGTCAAATCCTAATGTTGAACTATGTACTGAAGACAACTGGATTTTTACTAGTTTACCCTATTAAAACATAAATAATGTCGTTTATATATCTCCTGGATATTAACTTTTAGAAGGCGTCATCAGTGTCAGTGGATATATTATGGCATTCCACTAATGGGGTTTAGTGTTTAGCAGAAATGTTATCGATAATTGTAATTTGTGTCATTATATCTCTTGTAATATTCTCTTACGCACAGCTTCACTAAGCAAAAAGACGAACAAGATTTTACTGGACTCCAAGCGAGCTACGAACCTAAGCATCATGTTCAACGGTCCCAAACCGGATGTGGCAGAACACCTGATGGTTGCTTTAAATTCTATCACGGAGCTGGAGGCGTTTCCAGTCGATAAACTCAGTACTCTCAGAAGGTATATAATTTAGAGTACAGCTTTGTACAATTCCCAACGAAAACCTAAAGGTTGGCTTAAATTCAACCACAGCTAGAGGCGTTTCAACCACAGAACTAGAGGGATAAACTTAGAATTCTCAGACGGTATAAAATTTAGATTACAGCTTGATACAATGTCCAATGACAATTAAATAATACTGATAGTGCACTATCTAATCTCTAAACAACTTGATGTGCCATATGGTCGGATATTGCATGATTGTAATATTTAGCTTTTGAGCAATGTGCCCGACACACAGTTGTGGGAGTGAGAGGCGGTCATTCATTCAAGTATTTGATCCTGTTAGCATGACATTTATATCATCATCTCGTGTTAACATTATCACCTCATATTTCAACATTGAAATTAAATTCACTAACCCTAATTCAATTTAGCTCCCAGGTTAAATCATGCTCGAGCAATAGCATACCACTGGAACAAACTCTTCCGCTGTTGTAAGAGTGTTACCAATGTTAGTGGAGGATGAGGTCAACTGAAAGGTCAATGTCCTCCATTATACTTGAATTAAGCATATGATCACTTCCCTGAATCTGATTTGTTAGACCTTACCCTACGAGGAAAAAGCTTAGTGTAGGCTAAGTCTGGAAATGTCACTATGTCTTCTGTGGGAGCTTATGGGCTACTCTTTTAAGTAGTCTACCGTATGGTATATGCCTATCTATGTCCATAGGTATCAGCCAACAGCAGACGACATGGAAATGTACCGGATGTACCGTAGTGCGCAACAGGATCTTCACGCAGTTGACCGCTTCATGGTTGACCTCTGTAGCATCCCCGACCTTGACACTAGACTAGGTCTTGTCATAACAATCCTTGATTTCCCAAGACAGGTTCAGGAGGTTGCAGAGGTCAGTTGTCAATAAAAACAATACTATTATATATGGGAAATGTGCTATATTCTGGTCCAAGAAAATTAATGAGATGCTTTAAAAAGTATATAAATTTAATTTAAATTCAAAATATAAATATAATGAGGATCAACAATACGACGGCTTGGATCCATTTTGTATACCCCTTCTACCCTGTGTCCAGTATATATCTACTATATGTCCACACTGTATGTCCACTCCATGTCCGCAGAACGTCAGTGACCTGGTACTGGCGTGTGAGGAGATGACCAACAACACTGACCTGTCGTCTGTGTTAGAGTACGTCCTCGCCATCGGCAACTACATGAACGCCAAGTGGAACTCCGGACTCGGGGCGTACGGCTTCCAGATCACCTCCATAGACAAGGCAAGTCACGTGTCCTTTGCCAACAGCCAATAGTTTTCCTCCCAGAATTAACTTCATGATCAGTCATCATGATATGTACCATCCGGTTCCATATTGCAATGACATCCTTCTGAAATCAGGGCCCTCCTGTAGGAAATTGCGTAACTCCTTAACTCCAACCCTTAGAAATGGTGTAATACGGTTGGAGATAAGGCGTTGAGCCGTTGAGCAGTAGGCCTACACATGTACATAAAGAACCCTTCAAGTCAATATATTATAATATAAATAATATACATAACGAATGCAGCTTACTGTTTGTACTTTGTATCAACGAGTTCATATCATTATGCCTTCGTTTACAGGTGGTTGACATGAAGAGTCGCAATCCACAATACTCCCTCCTTCACTTCCTAGTAGAACAGATCTCATTGACCAATCAAGAGCTGCTATGCTGGACTTCCGGCGTGAAACACGTGCATAAATGTGCCGACCTGTCAATCAAAGCCGTGGGCGCGGAGGTGGAAGGTAATTGCAATCTGAATCTGAGGACTAGAAATGGTGTAACTTTGAATAATGGCGTTATATAATATGGCTAAGTTCTGATTACTTTACAGTTGTACATTACAGTAAAGACGAGGCCAACATCCTGCCAACATCTTGCTTTTTAATTAACTAGTAATTAGGTAATGCTTGGCTTTCTTCGCAATTGTATAGAATACAAAATCTCGGTCAAAGAGACATGACAGAGAAGAAGGCATGGAGGTGTGATGGTGACAGCGATTTATACAGATTTTCTCTTCTTAGAGTATTATTATATATTCAACAACATTAATTAAGGGCCAGTAGTCTTTTTGAACATTGCAGACACATTGCAAGAAGAATGGCACCAGCCTCCTCAAGCCGAGATAAAAAGAAATTGGTGGAAAACCTTCCCATATAATATCTGACGGTCCTTAACTTATTTTGTATAAAGAAACCGAATTAAATAATGATTATACCCTACTAACAATAAAACCTATTATATCCAAATGTTCCAGTTCTGAAAAACGGTATTGTCAAGATCAAGAGGAATCTCAAGTCTGTGCGTCACAATCTGTCAAGTCCGTGTAAACAAGAAAAGAAGTTTTTATCGGATGTGCAGGTATATTAGAAATAATTTAATAGTACCCCCTTCTTGAAAATAGCTCAACCATTTGATTTTCTCAAAGACCACGAAGTTGTCGCGGAGTATTAACAATTTGTTTAGACCTTCAAGAATACCGTGTGAACTTCCTTCAGTTAAGTATGAATGGGGCTTTTATGTATCGATCAATGAGCACGCCAATGTTACAAGTACATGTAATATACGTTCGGCATGCATCTCTTAACAGTTGGATTCCTAGTATATGACCCATATCATTCTACAAATGTACGTTCCCAACACTGTCCATTCTTTCTGTAAATGCATATCAAATTCAGTCTATGCTTTCATGAATGTATTGTAATAATACCGGCCGCAGACTTGTGATTTTCGTCGGCGACGCGTCGCCGATTTGCGTCGGGTTTCGATCGCCTAGTGTGCGGTGGGTAGGAGATCGGTCGCCGATTTGTACAAAATCGGCGACGCGTCCGACGAAAATCGCAAGTCTGCGGCTAGCATTATATGACTGCAATACGACCATCGAGGTTTTCATCTAAGTTATAATAACGTGTAATACCGACCGCACACAGATTTTCGCCGACGATAATCGCAAGTCTGCGGCTAGCATAACCTATCCATTTCATCTGGAATAAAATGTGTTTTTAAAAACTAATCGAGATACATCTGTTTTTCTGTTCATACCTCCATGAACGTTACAATATATACATATCGAGGATATATATATTGCAGTCAATACTTAAATAAATAAATGACTCCAATTTCTTTTTGACGATTGTTTTGATATTCAATGTTCCAGAACTTCATCACTGAGTATGACAGAAAGTTAGAGAAGCTGTGCGTAAGGTGTGCTGATTTGGACAAGAGGTACATGTCTATACTTGTAAGTATATACAGTATATCTCATACTAGTTCCTGTCAAAGACATTTTGTGGCAATATTTACTTTTAAATATTAAGTAAAAAGAAAAATCGAAATAAATGTCACTAAACGTGTTTGACAAAGATTATTCTGCTGTATGCCATCTAGCACGCTTTCTTGTATTTTAATACGAGATAAAAATAAGTATAGCTTGAAATTAGTTATGATTGTATTGCCACAATTAATATAGGTTTTCATGTTTATGTTTCTTAGTACATTGGTGCGTTACTATATTATATGTTATTTATATTTCTTAACTTTTGTGTTGTTTTTGTATTATTTGTTTGTATTTATTATTTTGTGGCATTATCTTATTTATTTTCGTATTTTATTTTACCTTTTAGTTTTAGTATACGTTTAACCGTGAAATGATATGCGGGATATTTTATTTCAGGCATATTTCGGTGAGATGTCATCTCGGACCTCGGATGTTTTGTTCTCAAGCGTGGCCTTATTCGCAGACAAATTTCAGGCAGTCGTTAAAGAAAAACGATCTTCTTAGCTTTTCCCACTTATCAGTTCCACGTCTGTTGATGATGCTGTGGTTCTGAATTCTAAACTTCTATTTTTCTTCCTTGGGCATCTGCTTCCGTGATCATCCCCACACAGCAACACATAAAAAGATAGGTGTCTGGGCCAAGACACCCAGCGTGGATGCTCAAATCTAAACCAGGACACCCGAGGTGAACATTATAATCGTCCTGCCAGGATCCTGTTAGGACGTTGCTATAATCCTGTTAGGACGTTGCTAGAATCCGGTTAGGACGTTGCCAGGATCTTGTTAGGACGTTCCTATGAGCATTGTAGACGTTGCTAGGATCTTGTTAGGACGTTGCTAGGATCCTGCGAACAGGACACCTAAATTGTGTTTCTGAGCCAACATCCGGTCCTAACTCAGGCACTCGTTTACTTCTGATCCTCTCTCCGGAGGGTGTAGTTTTGGAAGAAATGGTTGTGTTCCTGGTAAAACGTGCCATCTCAACCTACTGGAGTACTTGCAGTATATAGTAGGTATCGACATCATCAGGCTGTTCGAACCTAACGAAAAACAAAGAACAGTTGCCTGTAGGCTACCGACCTACATTGAAGAAGGAAATAACAAGTTCATGTTAAAGCCATTCAAGAAATTGGACCAACATTTAACGTGAACAATGACTAGGTTAAAGGTCCAGTTTTGAAGTTATGGAGTTGGTCTGACAAAGGTTATAATTATGTACTATTTGTGATATCATACTATATATAATACTATATATCATGTTCCATATTTCCCCTATTATTAAGGTGCAATAAATAACGATGATTACATACATGTATATTTAATGTTGACGACTGCATCTTGCTTGGATTACCTATATAGCATTAAATCCCGTATATATATATAATCATGGTATCCTTTCACGAAGCTCTCTTATCCACCAAGTGACGAAAACGCTCTCTTTGTCGATAGCTAATACACTGTAGCGCATTGTGATCGCTTAGTGGAAAAGAGAGCTTTGTGAAAAGGATACCCAGATATTTACTAGTCAGATTCCAATGTTATTATTGACAAAACTAGTATACTGTCGCAATATAAGACCATTTCAATTTCGGTCCATGTAATTATTCTGACTATTCTGGAGAAATGTCATTGAACGTAGATTTTTAACATATTTTTCTGGGGCTTGCCGAAGCACACCATTCAGTGTTCAATTAAAGGAGATGTTTATAATATTTTGTTACCCGGATTTTAATTTATGGGATGGAGAAATAATTATTATTTGGTGCCAGATGGCAGAGATTGCAAATAATGTAAACATATGAAGCAGAATTGCAGGCAATTGAGTAAAATCGTCATGATAATATCAAGTAATAACCACTATTGAACCCCGTTGCTCAGTGGCCAGTGACCCTGTTCCCGAAGCTACGCCATCGTAGAGGTAAATTTGATGAATCCGAAAGAATAAAACTATTCGGGAGACATGATCAGATAAGTTGGTTGTATTGTTCCTGGATCCCGGAAGTTTTTCCAATAAATATTGTTTAAAAATAAATAAATA
>JAUTBX010121542.1:5870-21082 GCA_032361465.1 Lepetodrilus tevnianus | reverse complement strand
ATACATACACACACACACACACATACACACATACACACACACACACACACACATACATACATACATACATACATACATACATAGGCCTACACACACACACACACACACACACACACACACACAGAGACGCCAATGCAGTAAGGTGTATGTTCTATCCACTAGTTCGCTGCACTGATATGATCCAGTCAGAGCTCAATGATTGTCTACTAATTTAAAAAGCTCCTAGTTTGTAGTGGCACTAGTGCTCACCAAATACACATCCTACAACACAATCAAAGCTGATGAATAAGCTCCTATGGTCACGATGCGTAGGTATAGATATATTGTAATAAACCACTGTGTTTATCACCATGGCAACCCTTATATGAGTACCAGTAGAGTACCGGGTACAGATCTCTGTAGTCTCCATTAGACCAGTACTGGGAGTACTGATATGTGTATTACTATGAGTTGTGAGATATACATTACTAGGAGTGGTAGAATCTATACAGCATGGAATGAATGAATGGACAAAACACATTTCTTACCACAACACTATCCCTTTTACAGTGACATCATTATAGAAGAAGAAACATTATTAACGTCGGATATGTAAATAACAAAGAACGTTCGCTCTGTAGAACTAGTATCCCGTTGTATTTAGGAAATACCCATTTAGAATGTTATCTAGAAATATCTTATTAATTATAAAATGTCAAAGTCTAGGGATGAATCACTGTCCAAGGCTTGTAGTCTTTACGTATAAGTAGGTTTACTCAGCACAGCGTTGTGTTCTCGTCGTGAGACGTAGGCCCTACAGATATTTACGGTATCCAGGAATTATAGGTTAGTTTGACAACAATTCCAATGCCAGAATTACCCGGATATCACACGTGCTGAAGTCTAGTAATGTCACCATTGGAGTTTGTATGGGTTACCTGCCAGATCAAAGATCACTATGACCTCTGATATTTATCGGAAACGGAATTACACATGTACCGGTACATTTAATTCGTTGCCCATTATTTGGTGACATATTCTTAGCGTAGGAATACAACATGGAGGTTCATTGGGAACTATCTCGGTTACCTGGATACCTGTCAATAACACCAGCAGTAGATACATATTAATAAAGGAATGAAAACAAACATATATGATCAACACGTTATCTCCACATACCATGATGTGACGTTTGTACGTAGGTCGAGAAGCCCTCCCATCTTCGTACACAAACACAAAATGAGATCAAGTGCTCTAATAGCATCTGACGTAGTGTTTGCGATACACTGACACAGTAAGTATAGACCTACGCCACGTGCGGTTTCTGTGATGTCATACTTTGTGACGTACTACCACGTGACGCGAGCGTAGTCTGTGACGTAGTGTCACCGCGGTATAAAACCCAAGTGGCGTTGACTGTCTTGGCATTTGAGCTCTGCGAGTCAATGGAGACGGCTATAGTATTTTCATGGACCAAGGGTACGACTAAAAATAGTATACCCGTCAGCTGATTGGCTGTAGAAAGCATGTATTGCCCGGTCTCTATGTGCGGTAATGACCAGCGGGCGTCGCGGGGGGCACCGTGACACAGAGAGGGGGGATGACTGGGGGATGATGACGTCACGACACCTGCGGCATCCGTGCAGGGAGTTGAAGACGGAACAGATGACTATTACTGGTTTCTGTCACCATATTCAGGTTAATTATGGGTGACCACTCTACAGTGCGACGACATGTTTCAGCGGAAGTTCTCGCCATGTAGACGACACGAATGTGAATGTCTGGATTTCTGGATATGCAACTACTTACCCAGTTTCGGTAAATATTGAATGTTTATTTGATTTACCGTTGTATTGTAGCATGTAACTGTACTTTATTAATGAGTTATATGTGCCGACAAAGGGTAATTGTTCTATTTGTTAATATACCTGTAGTATTGATCTGAATGACAATATGACATTGAATGCTCGCTGGACGGACTGCTCTGATGGTACCGGTATCTCTTCCCGACTTATTTTCTATACACTACTGATTGTAACTTTGAAGGCAATGCAAATATTAATACTTGTTTAGCTTTACCCGGCCACGTTATCTCTACATAAAGCCACTACCTATGGATCCATTAAAAGAAATAGGATATATTACTTATATCCTATATATTACTTGTAAATTATGACAATTCTGTAAACTATGACTATTAAACTGGTATTATCCCAGATATATTCAATTCTAAATATCAAAATAATATTAACAATTTGCAGTTTACCTCTTTCACCCCAAGATTACGAAAACAAATTTGGAGAACGATTTCTTCCTTAATTAAAAGTGTTGTGCAGTAATCCCCCGTATACAATTTTACAATGCGCATGAAATCCAACTCAAAACGTGCCTGGTTTGTTTCTCGTGGTAAATAAGACACGGATATTAACCTAATACTATGATGGTTACAGTACCAATGTATAATATGACCTGACGCATAGCCATCTGTAGTCACAATAGATCTGTTTGTGGAGAATAATCGGAATCTCGATCGGTGCCGTCTGCTGAGTAATACTGGTTCTCTGGAAGCTACGTCTGGAAATGTCGCGAAGAGCATCACGTCCACTCGGCATCCATTACAATAGACGGATACCAGTCTGTTGGACAATTACTCCACCGGATTAATGTTCTCTATTACTATAAACTGTCGTCGCGTATGCTGCCCGCTGCGGAACAGTCCCAATGTTTATGATGGCAATAAATGCAAATACTTGACATAACTAGGCTAATGGTGTTCTAGCAGCACCCAGGGCGCGGGCGCTTGTTTTCCTGTTGGCTTTCACAGTTTGTGCTGAAGTAACTGAATTGTAAGTCTCCATCTTTTGTCTTGAGTGACGACACAGTGGTTGTGGACCACAGGAACACGGTGGACATCGATACGTACGTTGAATACGACACATATGTTTTGGGCAATTAGTATGGTTCCTATTATAAGAATGGACGGGTCGAAAGCTTTGCCTATGTTTAAATTTAATACTTACATTGAAGAATAGAAAACATAGTTAATACTGAATTGGCTTGATGACTTTCTAATTTAATATGGACATCAGGTAAAATTAGTTTTAGTGTCAATATGCAGCTTGTGCGATATCGCAGGATTGGTATGGTATGTGATGAATGGTATGGTAAATGGGATAATACGTGTGGTATGATCCCGATGTGCGTGGGAGGAAGTGGGTAGGGGTCAGGAGGAGATGGGGGTCTGTGATGTTATATGTTGGCATTCTCTATTTTATCTTTCACATTAATTTTGATTTGATTCAAGGTTAATTGATTTTCCATTAAATCCCACTTACCCTAGAAGATATCATTACAGTATCGCATTATATAAAACCATTACATCTTATTGAATTCATTCAAATTCGTGTCCACTATTAGTTTGCGTAGCACGGCTTGTTGTCTAAACCAATCCATTTTGCAGCATTTTACAAAGAACATGGCAATTATTTATAACTTTAAGAGCTTGACCATGTATAGATCACTTGACTACAATAACGCACTCAGTTACCCGGGTATTGTAAACGAGTACTCGCTAAAGACAGAATGTGTTATAGCATTTAGAATGCGATGACGACAAACGGACATTACGTATTTAGCTCCAGTGACATGCATTCTTCGTTAACGTCAATTAACGGCAAACTTCATGTCGATAATGAGAAATCTTAATAGATAGACATGATATTGAGCACGGATAAACATAACGTATTGTCGAGTGTGTTTACGCTGTGTTGAGGATGGATACACATGCACGTGTAATGATGGCAATACTAGTATTGGAGTCCATGGCTGTGACTGATATGCCACCCCGCTGTGTTGTCTCAGAGTACCTCGCCAAATGTGTTGCTAGGTATTCGAGTACTTCCCGTGTGCTGGAAGAAAATAAGATCGCCAAGCTCGACCAATGTAAATTAAAAATCGATCTCAACCACAGTGAAGCAGGAGAGGGCTCACCAATACAGGGGAAAGTCGATATTCAGACATTAGTGTGTACACCGTTGGTCTCCTAGCCCCTCCTCAGTTCTACCGCAGCATTATGTATTCTATTCTTTAGGGTATATGCTTCTCAGTTTCCTTCGATAATAGAGTCCGTCTAAAATAAGGACCCCCTTCATGCCGATAGCCCAGAGTGGCGATCAGAACCCATGAGCATCTGAATCTAATATTGGAGGGTCAATGTTTAAAGCTTGTTGCTGAGCCTGGTCGATACAGACTGTACCTTGGGACTGCCGAGTTAAGTATTCTGTGCTGAGACACGGAGACTCACTACTAGACACAGGAGACAACTGCCTCAGTCAGGAGACACAGTGAGACGCAGAGGTCTCAAGTGGGTGTCCTCCTGCCAACACACGTTGCGGTAACTCGGTTTGGATACAGACGTAATCAGATACACTACCCAAACAGACACCGACGACGTGGGTTGTCACGAGGGGTTAACTGTCACGAAGCATGCAGAGATGCGCGGGGTCTCGGGGATAGCCTGTAGCTAGTTCCACACCGAGGAACTGGTCCAGGACACGCCTGTCAGCTAGAAGAGATACGTGTTTAACTGGGGATGAGGTACAGATCGTCCATATCGCTTCCCCTCTGGCCGTGACTTATACTCCCTGTGAGAGGAGGAAGAAGGTATGGCGGTGTCTCACTAGTGGAGACTCTGATTGACCAGGACCGATCAATAGCCAACAGATCCCATCTCCATGTGAACATGGCCAATTTGGCACTATTAAATCCAGCGAGGTTTTCTTCGTGAATCAGATGAAGGGGATATCTAACGACCACTACGCATGCTCCCTGTAGACCCGCTGGCGGCCCCGATATTTCGGGAATTCGTCTGTGCTGGAACTCTGGTCTGGCCATTGACTTCTGGAGTGCCCCTTCCATAGTGTGATTCTTGATGACACAGAGTGTGCAGGATACAGAACCCCTATATCGCCAGTGGTAAGGACTGACAGACTGCTGACAGAGACAGACAGACAACCTACAGACAGACAGACAGAGAGGCCTATACGACCAGTGCGCCTTTGATGTATTATTTTGATTTTCATAATTTGCATATGATGATACGTTCCCTGTGTAACTATCGATTGTCTGGTTGTATCATGGCGTGATTGATGTAGTGTTTTACTTCAGAATTCTTCCACTGATGACGATATGTTATTTACATGCAGGCTTGTAGTAGTTAAATATGGTGTGTGTGTGTGTGTGCACGTGCGTGCGCGTGTGTCTGCGTGTTTGCAGATTATTGTATATGAACGCGTCCTACATAGGTATGTATTTATGTATGTATGCGTATGGGTATGTGTATGGCTTGTATTTTGTATTTTTATTTTGGCGTGGTGGGGCTTGGGGTGTGAGTGGAATATGTAGCTATTCACGAACGTGCCATACTACTTCAGTATTTGTGAAGCCTCGATCAAAACATTTTTGAAATCTCAGAAGTGAGATTTTGGTGTTGATCCACCATCAGCCACCCTGGTCCCACGGGCCTCGCATCTCAGCATGGTGTGTCGCTCTGCGATGTACCAGTAATGTGTCTAATGAGGCTGCTGGATTAGCGCACGGTGGACATGCAGGCTAGTTGTGCCAATGAGTCTCCAGACTCTCGTACTGCGCTGTAATCTGGACCCGGTGTGTGTGCTTCAACTTCCCTCCCAGATCCGCTGTCACAGCCAGCTATGCTAAAGGTTATCTTTCTTATTATTATATCTTGATTCATGTATCGACCGATTATTAGGCAGTACCATTATTTGAGTAAACAATCGGTAATAAGCTCGTACCATTCGTAGAGTAAATAATGATGATGAGGACGTACCGTTCTTAGAGTAAACCATGGACGATAAGGTAGTATTCTTTGAGTAGGCCTACAAATGGATAATATTAGGCCGCATCATGCTTTGAGATAACAATGGATGATAAGGTAGTACATGTGTACCATTCGTAGAGTAAACCATGGGTGATAATTAAGGTTATAATTCTTTTAGTAAACAACGGATGACAAACTTGTTCCATATTCAACTAAACGATGGGCGAAGAAGTTCTCCTCTGAAGGCATACCATTCTGAGAGTTTATGAGAGTTTACGATGAATGATGAAGGCATACCATTCTGAGAGTTTACGATGAACGATGAAGGCATACCATTCTGAGAGTTTACGATTACGATGAACGATGAAGGCATACCATTCTGAGAGTTTACGATGAACGATGAAGGAGCTCCATTCCAAGAGTAAACCATAGGTGATGAAGTCTTTCCATTCTGGTATTACTATTAATGTGCTCCTGATGTCCTCTCCCATATAAGAACATAATTCGACACATTTCTGCCGCGTTTCATACAGCCTTTTAAGGCCATTTTGTGTATTGATCGACCGGCGTGTATTAATGGAAGGACTACTAGAGAACTTGGGTATGTGGGCTATTACTATTAGACGTTATAGAAGGTGTTTATGGTCTGCATCTACTTTGGTGTGTTCGAACTAAGCTGCATTAACTATTGCCAAGGGACATCTTTACAGCTCTGCATGAAACCGTCCACAGATCCATCTGCGCATCCTAAATTCAATGCTTTCGCCCAATATCACCTTGATAATAGCCTATTTATTTTGAGAATTGCATTTCTTTCACAGTCTATCCATCCAGTAGGTTTGTTAATGTAGCGCTTGTATGCACTAGTTGATAGTATTGCAAGGTGATTATTCCCAGTTAAACGATATTAAGTAACGTATGTTGCACACGAAGTTTGTAAATACGCAAACTTCGCATGTAAAACCGTATATTGTAGAAGTTGGCCAGTGCTTTAGATGGTATTATTGGTCATGTTTTTGCAATAATCCACCACAAAACATCTGTTCGTGTAATAGGTTTATAACAAGAAGAGCTATACACATTCATATCCACGTATTACCAGCATATTTGTTTACATTTTGAGATAGATATACATTGGATTATTATTCAAACATCATTTATATAAATTGTTTATCATCTGTTTATAAAAGGTCGACAATACGTCATTAAAATCGATGCCATCTTCAAGGTATGTGTAATGCAAGAAAAGGGTAATGAAAAGTATCTATAACGTGGTCCCGAGATTACGAAACTTTCTGAGTACGATTTCATGCTCAACTCAAAGGTTTGTTCACAAATCTCCATAAAATCTGAGCTTGAGCATGAACTCGTACTCCGAAAGTTTCCCGAGATTACGAAACGTTCTAAGTACGATTTCATGCTCTTGAAAGATCAATATATATATATATATATATATGAGTAATATATAAACAAAGCATTGGTTTGAGCACGAGTTTACACTCAGAAAAGTTTCGTAATCTCACGGCCAGGTAAAGACACATGATGACGACAGCCTTGTTATCAGATCTGATGATGATGCAGCTGCAGAGAAAATAAAATGTCCATGTTTACAGAAGAATATCAATGGGCGAGTTTAGTGGTTGGCATTTCCTCTGGCCCTGTGCTATCAGACTTAGCCTGCGTGTATCACTCCTGGTCCCTCGTCGTCTCAGTGTCTATGTGCAAAGTACATTGCTTATTTCAATGTTATCAGCAAAGGTCAACGCCTAAAGTATCGGAACAATGGATCAATATATTCATTACAATAGTATCAGAAAGTGGCAATGTCTATCTTACAATGGATCTAATAATATGTTCATTACAATGTTATCAGAATGTGTCAATGTCTAACTTGCCAATATATAGCTTACAATGGGTCTAATATTATGTTTAAATTTCTAATGGATCTTGTATTTATTCAGTATATATGTTATGAGAAAGTGTCAATGTCTAAATTTCCAATGGATCTAGTATTTATTCGGTACACTGTTACGATAAAGTGTTATGGTACTACGTTGTTTTTTATTGTCTATCGTGTCGTCTTCTAATTATTGTAATTACCAGGACACACGTTAAGATATCCATTATGTTGACCGTCAATTTCTGTCTTTCCAATGGGTCTAGTATTTATTCACAATACTGTTACCAGAAAGTGTAAATGTCGAACTTGCAATGGATCTAAATACTTTATTCATTACAATGCTATCACAAGTTTCCATGTTAAACGTATAGTGGATCAGCATAAGCATTGTGACGTTATCGGAGAGGGTTGAAATCGAACTAAGCTTGTCTAACTTACAATGGATCTACATATTAGGCAAGCGTCTCAAACATTGTTTATGCCTGGCTGTCAATGGATATCTTTAGTCAGCAAAGTTGTTATTAACAGTCCGTGTCTAATGCTCAATGGTTTCATGTTGTCACAAAGTGTCTATGTCTACATTACAATAATGAATCTATATTTTCGGTCAATAATTGTTACCATAAGTGATCTATACCGAACCTGCAATAGATCCACAATTACTCCAATGCTATATGAATTGGTCCATGTTTTCTACACAATGGATCAATATGTTCTGTTTGGTGCAATGGGAAATAATGCATATCTAAAAATACCTTTTCCAGTGTTAGTATGAAGGTCACTTGTTGCTGGTGTCTCCAAGACAGGTCAACTCGTGTAAGTCTACAAGAATGCACCGGAAGCTACAGTGACATCGATAAGCGCCCTCGGGTGTATAGGTCTGATTACATCGACTCGCGTGAGGCCCGCTGATTGAGAAAGACTGCGTTAGGCATGACAAGTCGGACAAGTTGTGAACCCTCGGCCGTAATTTCGGGCCTCACCCGGAACTGAGGGGGAGTCGAGACACAATGCAGGAAGCCCTGACGAGAACAAATTGAAGCAATATTCGATCTCGGCAAATTCACCGGATGTCCCTTCAATTTTAGCTGATTAATTACAAGTTCTGATCAGGTCCCTAGTATTCGGGGTCCGTGTAGATTGCAGTGTGTTCCACTAGAGCGGAACTTTGATCCCTGGTCACTGGATGTCTGAGGAGTCCGTCAGCCGTCTACTGTAGCTCTTGCTTGCGCTGGTAATTGAATTATATGAGATCTCTATAGGACTAAGAGAGACTACAGAGTAGTCGGAGGTCACAAATGGGCAGATAACTGTGGTCGAGCATAGCGACATTATGTAACAATCAGAATGAGGTTGAGTACTCAAGCAAGTAATACAACACTAGGTATACGTGCAGCACAGTGTTGTTCTCCCACATGATACACGGTCCAGTTCACCGTGTCATGACATCAATGTTACCCTAATGGTTGATACATCAGACATTTGGTCCACTGTTGACCTCGTCCTCAAGAGTATCCACGTGTTGGGCAGCCTCCTACTATTATAGTACACATCAATAGTAAGATGAGTGAAAACATGCGTTGATATGTATTCCACCCATGCAATAAGACATGCATACTCCAAATTCATTCTATAGATTACAATGGATTACCATAGATTACATCACTTTCCGCTACTGTTTATTACAATGCCTCCCATGTAACAGTCTGCCGATCAATTATCTAGTTTCTAAATTACCTACTTTACATTCATTTCGGAATTAGTGCCCACGTGGTCTAACAAAATATAAATACCACTAAGCGAGATTGGTTGCTAATTGCCTATTACAATGCAGGCATTTCCACGCACTACTAATCAAATTAAGCCCTTCTAATACACGATAATTTTCAATCACAGTCGTGTTTTCCCTACGTCTACGTATAATCTGCACGTGCACCCGCTCAACCGCGCTGTCATCAATACTGTTGTCTATTCTGTAAGCGGAAGCCAGCGAGTCCTAGGAGCTTCCGAGGCCGTACCAATGCCCTGCCACTATCACGAACATCGATAGCGGGTACCTAGGTAGATAGATCTACTCTATACCACGGCACGAGCCACACTGAGACTGTCCCAGCACAGACGGCAGTGGACATCGGAGTGATGTGACGTTCGTCTACACGGCGCGAGGGCAGGGTGGACGAGCTACCAGAGGGACGGAACGCCGGGTGAACTTCTGGCTTTGATGTCATGATCGGAGATACCTAGGGGTGGTCATGTTCGTTAACAATATCCAGATAAGGTACGTTCTCGTCTAATTCCTACGGAATACTACTGGCGCTGTTGTTCTGATGCGGGTAGATACCGCGCTGAAACATCAGAGCATGGGCATTGGTTATGGAAGAAATGGGATCATTACTATTCGTCCACGGCTAAGAAACTCAGCTCGTGTTCTACATTGACTGGGCATATCACTGTCTGGAATCGCTGTAATCACGCAGCTCGTCCTTACACGGATTCCTCGCTACAACAAGGTTGTCGCGGATGGGTGTTGAAGTCCAGATAAGGCGTTCGATATCGATCCCATTGATTCTCATTTCTAATCGCAATGTACATTATGCTAATGGTGGCTCCATTGTGCGGTCACTAGATATGTTGGATTCCTGGGAATTGCTAACGTCGTCAAGCACTCACTCATCAGATGCACCTCAGTGTGTGTGTGTGTGTGTGTGTGTGTGTGTGTGTGTGTGATGCCATGGGGCATCATGTATCTAGGTCATTTCAATGTGTCCACCTTCCTCTTCGAGTCCCATTACCCCACCTTCTACGAGTTGCACACAATGTTGACAACTGTCGTCCAACTTGAAACGAGGTTAATGTAATGTGGACTTGTATGATACAAGTCCTATACTTATCATGGCTATATCATAGTCCTTTACGAAGCAGAATTAGTATCTATATATTAATGTCGTAAGACGCTTTACGGGATCACGTACCATGTGTGATTTACATCAGTGTAGTGGCACCTTTTCATAAATGTTTTATTAATCAATTTTAAAATATGTTTATTTTCAAACATTAGCATGGTAGTTATATACATAGAGCTAGATACGGGTAGAATACAATTGGTTTGTGTAATGACCAGTACATCTGTACGTAAACAGAGTTATCGAGTGGGGAAAAACCTACAACGCAATCGTAAACCTGATCATATCGGAAATTAATACTCACAATCATTATCACTGAACAACCCTCGTTACCCGGCCACGTTCTACCTCCATTTAGACTGTGTGAAAACCTAAACTCTTGTTATTATGTTGTTATTATGTTGCGATTTATCTAGTATGCACACAACTTATGTATGACGTCACCCTATCGTTGACGTAGCCATGGAAACGGTTTTGCCATGGCGTGTTTTACAGAAAGATCGATTTCTCCCTCTGAAGGCAAGATATGCTTCTGTGTTGGAAGGTCTAAGCCTGGTTAAAATGTCTATTTTTCTCCCGGTCTTGTGAGTGAAGCTGCGCAGTGGGTTATTTCAAGACATCACCACGAAACAGACCATGCCCCGCCACGGAAACGACGTGTGTTTGTCAATACTCAGTGGTGTTCACATCACGTGTTGTTCAGATTTGTTCAGACGTATGATTTAAAGACGACCCGATGTGGTTATTCATTAAACAAGACCGAAGATTAAACGGCTTGAAATAAACCGCATTCAAGAGTATTGGTTTTACGAACACTGCTGACACAACATTTAATTTTGTCGCAGAATTCCGAGGACGTTGTAGAAATCTATATATTTTGTTGGCATTAAAGTTGTAGTCATGATAGGTATATGTGTTTGGATGAACCAAACGTTATTATTTATGTATGATGGATTTAAAACAATTATGCAGATAATAAAACATGTTGTAGAAGTCAAAATGGCGGTGAACACAGTCAATCCAACAGAATGTTGTTGACATCAGTGTTCAACAAGTGTCTGAATTCCATCAGCCTCCGTTCTTCTGTTATATTGAATGCTATGTTTAATTTTATATGTGTCGTATACCGCCAGATCATTGTGTGCTAAACTAACGCTCACACATATTACATATCTAGCCAGGGATGTTGTACAGACACGTATGATTGTATTGATCGTTGCATGGAAATCCCGCGCTCACACGCAATCATCATGTATTTAGCATCAGCGATCGAACAGACACATAAACATGTAGTTAACATTATGAATTGCCACTCGGTCCATGGTCTCCAGGGGTAGAAGAGATTAAGCACCGTCTGCTGATAGTATGTAGCCAAAATATACCACTTCCTGAAAGCAAACTGTTTTTGTGGGTGTTCGTATTTATTTACTTTTTTATTTTTCTTATCGGGTGGTTTATATCTATTTAATTATCGGCAGTAATTTGTTTTAACCAGTCAACAGGTACCATTTATTCTAAGGTTAATCTTTCACTATGAAACATAGCGTCATGGTATTACTATAGTGTTAAAATTACGCTTATTTCTTTTACATATTATATAGTAGACTATTTTTATTTAAAGTATAAATTAAATTAATATTATTTATCATGTAATGTAGCAAATAGTCCAGAAATCCAGATCTACCGCATTATAATCATTCATATAACGCATAGCAGAAGACTTATTAGTACTATATGGAGACGAAGCGGAATCACAGCTGTACAACCTGGTGAATCCAGATAGGCCTATGCCATATGTCCATGATGTCGGAGGGTTAGCCTCCACGTCACTGATGCTGTAAGTATTGGAGGAATAATAAGACGTGGTCCACCATCCCAGCGTGGAACGTGGCCGCGCAACTCTCTCGGAGGTTATGGGTCCTTATGTCTTTGAAATCGATAAACGGTATTGATAGGGACGGAATACATCGCAATGACTGATATGGTTCTCCTAATACACACTGACTTACTTGTTACATCGATATCCATAATGTAGCTTATAATATGTCTGAATATATATACGGAGAGGGTTTTTCCTAAATTCACATAACTTGTACCTAATACTTTTCTATTGTGAATTAACATATTTACGGTAATATTAATACAGCATACCATGACAGATTTGGGAGGATGTTTGTAGTTTGTATATATCTCTGAGTGTATCATTCTCCCCTTACCGTAAACTTCTTAAATATTCCCCTCCCTCTTCACCCCATCGCTCTCCATTATTAGATGGCGAAGGAGGTGCATATCCCTGTAGGTTATACATTAAAGCCACCAAGCCGGGTTCTGCTTTCTCTAATCAGAGCCAGTAGCGGTTTGGTATAACCAGACGAAGTAATATGCAGATATCGTTTGATTAATGTACTCAATATACATAATAGTAATCCAAAATTGTCCAAATAACTCATTCGTTGGAATTATGACATAAATAAAACTATATTGGGTACTTCATATTGGTTTATGGGTTTTGAGGCACCAATGTCTCTATTCAGTCTCACAATCTCCACGGTGCTAGCGGACTTGTTTTATTTTGGAATTCTTCAAGGTTTATGCAACATATTATTAGTGTTTGACCTCTATGATTTTCCAAGTTGTATTTAATACAGTTGCCATCTGCTGGACAGTGACCTAGAACATATTATACTAATCTCAGAAGTGTCACCATGTGCTACACACGCTCTAGCTGTGTTCTCCTAACCACTCTATCCGTAACAGCCAGCTCACAGTTCCAAATCTCATATATTTACACAGCACGCTTGTCTAACAGTAAATGGATGTAGGAATGAGCACAGGGCAGGGCTATCTACGGAATACTGGCGGTGTGGTTCTCCCAGTTCTGTCAGGCTCAGCTTCCTGCTATGGCACCGCCTGTGTCGTCTCCTTGTGTCGTCTGCTTGTGCTCTTTGGCAGTGACGAGGCCTGATTCGTACCAAGCCATGGCGGCCAGCAGCTGGTAGTGTGGAATCAATATTTATCTCGACTCATTTGCATGGCGAGGAGCGGCACGTCTTCCTGCGATGCATATTCCATATAGTTTTCGGGGCTTACGAATCCAGACGACAAGACCAACTTTGAATGAAACGATAGGAACGAGTTTCGTGTATAATTAGCTGTCACGTGATAGGTTCATTCATTATGCACGGTAGTGTGATGTCAGCCCACATGCCATTAGCCTGGGTTACTAGCGGTCCCTCCTCGAGAGTGCTGGGAGTGTGATACAACCGTGACACTATTCCTCGTGATTACCCCCACAGGAGATGGTGGGCCAAGGAGAACGTGGTAGAGAGGACGCGGTGTGGAACACGATACACGTGTAGAACTCGCGGTCGTTGTAGCTGCCGCCGCTGTCGTCGCGGACCTCGTATCCCAGATTTCCCGTTAACATGCTGGATGCAGCCGGATCCGTGGAGGCCATGTGAGACGTCTTCTTGCCTGGGAGTCGTGTCACCACCTCCATTCCCCGGACACTAGACGTGTGCTATGTGCTGCATTGTGCCAGGACAGTGACACAGAACCCGCGGAGGGAGTCGCTACCAACAGGTGGCTCAGTCTGACTTGATGATTCAGGTGGGCACGTGCGCAGTGGCCAATGAGTAAGTCGTCGGTCTGTCCGTCCGTCCGTGCGTGCGTCCGTCGTCTGAACGTGTCATTCATTATATCTTGTCTTCTTTCTGGTAATCTGCCACTGTCACCTTTGTGGTACAGGTGTGTATAGTGACTGTCCGTGCTCTTCTTTCGCGTCTTCTCTCTCGGAGCTAATCTCGCCCGCGGAAGCAGATCCAGTGGTCCGCCATGATTGATACCAGCCAGGTATTGTAGCTTTAACAACGTGCTATTGGCATGAAATCTTAACCACCCCGCGCTCTTATCTCGCGGGTGTCTGCAGGGATAGTCGTGCTTGTCTGAGAGTTACCCATGCAGTTCTGTCTGAGAGCTGGACCGGAGGATGCCGCGTTGGACGAGGTTCCTGCATGCCATACTTTACCGGAGGCGCTGTAGGCGGGTACCTCACAGTCATGTCGCCGCGTCGGAGATGTGTACACACGGAATAGAACCCAACAGATGGGCGGGTCGTGAGAGCACCCTACTAGGTCTAGGATAGTCATGGAAGAGGCTGGGGTTGGTCGGTTGACCACAGACAGGTAGGGATACACTCCTCCAGATGATGTCGTCTCCTCCTCCGTGTGTGAACCGCATCGCACTGTTAGCCATGTTATAGTCTACCAGCCAGCTCATAGAAGCAGCTGTGTTGGCTTTGTACCACTGGTCGTTTAGTATGTTAGTACCATCAATAAGTACATGTAGGTATGCGCACGTATAGAGGTATGGAACTACCACGCGTTTACCACTTGAAACCCTTTATTTGCACATGATTGTTTTTGTATACCGACGACTAACGGAAGAGCCATTGTTGCCGTGTTTACTGCCGTGTAGTGCATACATCCAGGTGTGTTTCTCAGCTGTAGGTGTCAGTGTTTACTGCCGTGTAGTGCATACATCCAGGTGTGTTTCTCAGCTGTAGGTGTCAGTGTTTACTGCCGTGTAGTGC
>JAUTBX010121531.1:0-10960 GCA_032361465.1 Lepetodrilus tevnianus | reverse complement strand
GGAACAATAGCTCTCTGTAACGAAGCTTTTTCACGGGTGGGATATAACAATAGTGTCAAGTCTGTTCAAGACTTGCTTCTTCTCTAACTAGGTAGCAGAACCAACTCTCAACGATTGAAAGCCTTAGGTCACAACTTAGTGTTCATGGTGTTTGAGGTCAGGTTTGTGTCCACATAGTGGTTAACATAGTGCTGATTTCTCTCGAACCTTAAAGAACTTCTCATAATAGATAATTTAATGTTCGTGAGAAGTCCGCATTATGTCTAAAGCATTCCTTAGCTCAAATGCTGTGAACTCTCAGTTTGATATCAGGCGTTGTAGTGCTTGGCATCACTTTAATGGTCATCTCGAATGAGTGAGCTTTAATGTGAGGGTAAGTCACGGTAAATGACATCATCCCTACAATTCATACTAGCGATAGCAGACCATCAATAATAAGCAGAACCACTGTACTGCTTACCTTCTATTCAATGCTTACAGGTTTTACGCAAAACTCTCTTAAGAGTAATACTCTATAGAGAACTTTGCGTTAAAGCTGCATAAACTTATTTTCTTCAAGAGTTGAGCTGTAGCCATTACAATAGCTTTAGCTATACAATGTCATCTACAACACAAATTAATGCTTAAAATCCATCCTCAGCAACTAGATAGCGTAAATATATCCTACGGTAGTAGATATGTTGAAGCATAGAACAGATGGAGACATTCTTTCAGATGAGAAGAGTTTACGATGAGTATCTGGATGGATGTTGGAAGCTGTGAAATAGAGGAAAGACAGGAAGGAGTATACCTACTCTCTGGAAGAGTGTAGTTATGCTACTGGAAGGCTTGACGATTGACTGGAGGAGATCACCCGATAGGGAAGCTCCGTAAGGAACACATCAAGGATTGCATCACTAGTTCAAACTTTCCTTCAGTAATTTGATATGAGCTTTAATACCCTTTCTTACATACTTTATCTTATCACCTGTATATCCATTAGCAATTCTATTAGCTTCTTCTATTTTAGCTAGTGTAAATGCGTTAGATGCTTCTTCTGCTGTATCGTAATACCCTAGATGCCTCTGTTTACCTAGTATGGACATCCTAGCTCTGTATCTCTCATTCTCAAGAGTAACTCCTGTAGGAAGATCTCTACCTTCTTGGCTAGTGAATAACTTAGACAAACTAGGTGGTACGAAGAGACAAGTCTTAGGACTGTAGTGGGTGTTACCTGGAACTAGAAGAGAATGGTTAAATTCTTTATTGATCCAAGAGTATTTACTCATCCACTTCTTGAAGTTAGAAAGCTCATACCACTCACTACAGATAGTATCATCTGTTTTAGTTGCTCTATTAAGCATAGATGACCATACTTGATAGTAGATATCTTGAACTAGTTTACCATCTATCATTACTGATGTAGGTAGATCGTATTGATTTGTACCTGCTCCATAAGTCTTAGATTTAGGTTGATGGTTAGTGACATAGATACGTTCCCCTAGTTTAGTTGTGATGTAAGACATTACTGAATACCGTTTTCTGACATATAGTCACTAATTGCAGGTAGAGAGTTGACTTGTTCATAAGCTTCAGCTACCTCAGGAAAAAGATTTCTATTCTTAGGTCTCTTAACATCACCTTTAGTATCTAAGTACTCATCACTAGCTAGAGCACATTCTACTTCACTACCATAAGATGTGTTGTTATGTACAGTCCTGTAAGACTTAGATGCTGTATGCCAATAAACATATGAGTATTTACTGGTCTTACCAGACTTAGTTCCAATCTCATGTCCTGTAGACTTACCACTAGTTTTAGAAATAAATGAAGATAACTTAGCTTTAGATCTAGTCTTAGATGTCTTCCTGGTAGCCTGAGGATGCTCCCTGACAGCTAAAGTAGTCTTAGGGTGAGTATCTTTACTAGTTATAGGTTTAGAAGGCTTATTGAGGTGTTTAATGATCTTCTCTAATGTATCTTTATCTAGTAATTTTAGATCATCTGTAGTTAAGTCTTTAACATCCATAGTTCTAGTTATCCTTACTTGCATTTCATTTCCTTTATGTGATTAGATTTCATTTACTGTTGTTCCTATCTGTAGGTATCTGAAGCGATATGCAATAACATCATGTATAGCATACTTGACTGTACTATTAGAAGATGTACCCATTCTCTTAAACGGTACTCCTTGTTTATGTTTTCTGTCATACTTTAATGCTTCTGGGGATCTTCCTAATAGAGCAGATGTCTGAGCTATAGAAAGTAGTACAGTACCATTATCCTGGAATGCTAAGTTAAATCCTAGTTCTCTTACTGTTGGTTTCATCTTAGTATCCTGTATCGTATAAATATTCTATGATATTCTCTATGGAATATCTCACTGCACTATTCTCATTATCTTGAGAGTATGGAACCCCAATACCATTCTTTCTATCCAACTTTAAAGAGAGAATAGATCTCCCAAGTATTTCACTTAATTGTGCAGTAGTCAAGAATTTACTCTTGTAGGTAGTCTCTAGTAAATGTTCATAGTCATATTCCCATTTATGTTCTTCTAACATCTGAATATCCTTTATTGAGTATTTCCAACACTATACCATAATAAGGTTAAGGTCAGAAATACCAAGATACAATTTAATATATAAATATGAAGGAACAAAGAGATGATGACACCAGAAGAGTTCAATAAGGTCTTGGTAGGAGTGAGTCAAAGAATTGTATTACAAGATGTTGTAGACAATATGATGAAACAGAGAAGGACTCCAGTAGTAGTAGATAAACAGATTCTACCTACAAGAGTAATACCACAACAGAAACTAGTAGTAGAGAATGTATCACCTTATGGGATGATAGAACTAAATAAATACGATGAAGGAGAAAGACAATGGCAATAAAATTTACAGCACCAGGAGGATTAGCTTATGACTACAATCCAGTTAACCCGTATACTAATGCACTTAAGGCAAATGCTGCAATAGCTAAGGATCTAACTAATATAGCTGATGACTTTAAACAGCAAGAGATAGCTAACTATAATCAAGGTGTAATCAATAAGACAGGTAGGATACTAGCTGATCTAGCTGATGGAAGATTAACTAGTTTAGAAGGTGTTAACTTAGATGGTACTGATCCTGCAGCTATAGCTAAAGCACTTACTACTTTGAGAAGTAATCAGAGTATGGATACTTATCGTAAAGGTATGGTAGCCAATGCTAGACAGAAAACTATTAATGCTCAATTAGAAGCAGAAAGAAAGAGAAAAGCTAAAGAAGTATCAGATGCAGCATTAGGAAATTTCTATAGTAATCTTGATGAGTATGGTGTAGATACTCCTACAGAAGTAGTTGTAGACAACATTATGGGTAGTCCTAAAGTTACTCCTGAAGTAATAGACAGCATACTACCAACTCCTGCACCAATAACTGAAGAAGTGATTGTAGATGAACCAGTAACTATTAAAGAAGAGATAGTAGTTCCTAATGAACCTGTAGTTGAAGAACTAGTAGTTCCCGAAGTAGCTGTACCTATGACTAGAGCTAGACGTAACAAAATAGAGAAAGCAGGACGTAATAGACTTAATGTTTATATTAAAGCCAATCTCAATAATCCTGAAGGAATTAAAGCTGCTAGAGCTGCTTACAATCTTCAGAAGAAGAACTTTAGAGCTGATAACCCTATAGGCAGTACTAGACCTAAACCAAGTGATGAAGCTATATTAGATAAACAAGGTAATGCTGTTCTAAAACAGTTTAAGACTACTGATGCAGATGGTATAGAGACAACTGAGTACTACCCAGTAAGACAGGATGGTACACCTATCGTAGGTATTAGAGGTACAACTAGTGGACCTACAACTACAACCAGCAATAACAGTACTGTAGGTATTGGAACTAAAGTACCAGATAGATTAGATAAGACACTACAACTATCAGATGGTAGGACTGTATATGTCGATACTCATGGTGTACCTCTTAGAGATGGTATAGGAGAATATTTAGTTAAGACTCAAGGTAGTGATCTACCTAAGAAGAATGCTACTAAGAATGCTTTAGGTAATACCATTAAGCAACTAGACGGACTAAAGACTAGAATAGACAATAACCCTAGTGCTGTAGGTTCTATAGGTAGTAATTTAGGTAACTGGTTAGGTAACAATCTGAATGACATACTTAAGGTTCCTACAGCAGATAGACTAGATAGAAATCAGATTGAAGCTCAAGGTGGAGTAATTGCTGCAGAACTTAGATCAGGTAAAGAGAGTGGTGTTATGACAGATAGAGACTTTGATAGATACATGAAACTAGTACCAGATGTCGATGATTCTCCTAAGGAAGCTACTAATAAGATCATCGAACTGAAGAAGCAACTCTTACAGCAATATGAACCACTTAAACCAGGATATAAACGACAATACAACAGCAAGACTGGTGAGTATAGACAAGTGGAGGTAAAGTAATGAGTAACTCAGATTGGGAAGATGTAGCAGAAACTACTACAGATAATAGCGATAGTGAATGGGCAGATACAGATAACCTTAGTACACCTTCAAGAGAGTACTCTATATTTAATGCAGATGATAGAGCTAAAGCAGTTGAAGGAGCTAAGATAGCATTTATGGGAGATGAACTAGGAAACCTAGATGTATCTAATATTCCTGGTAATGTAGGAGATGGTATCTCTAATGCTTTTCATGGAGTAGGAGCAGGAGCTATGGATTTCTTTGGTGATGTCCTAGAGTTCGGTAAAGAATATAACCCTCTAGGTAGAGCAGAACAGTCACCAACACTAGATTATTTGAGAGAAAGAGAAGAGATACTCAGAGATAAGGTAGAACCTAATTCAGCAGTAGGAGCTATAGCTGAAGAACTAGCTTATGGAGCAGGAATAGGTGGAGCAATAGGTAAAGCTGTAGATGTAGGAGTAGGAGTAGGTAAAGCAGTAAACAGAGGACTTAGATCTGGAGTACTTGAGAAAGGTAAGAAATACTATGGTGGAATCTTTGATAATGCAGTTAGTACAAACAAGAGAGTAATGAGTAGAATGGAGAAGGATGCTGATGCTATAAGTAAGATCCAAACACCTGATAAACTTGCAGAAGAACTAGGTAAAGGCAAAACAGCAGAAGCATTTAAAAAATTGAGAGATGATGCTGTAGATGCTGTACCTGGACAATACAAGAAACAGTATGGTGATGCTCTTACTGGAGAAGGTTACACAAAGCTAGTAAAAGAAGTAGAGGACTCAATCATAGGAACACCTACTTCTAAAGCAGCTACATCGATAGTAGATAAAATAGTTCCTGGAACTGGTAAGTTTATAAATGACAATATTACAGATGTAGCAGCTACTATGGGATTCTCTAAACCTTCTGCTGTAAAGTACATCAAAGAACTTAAAGGTGCTAGAGCTAAAGGATACTCCGATACAGAAGCAGTAAATATGGTAGATGATCTCATAAGCAGAAAGTCTGGTAAAGGTAACAACATGATTGATGCTTTAGTAGACAGTATATTCAAACCAGTAACTAAAGATAAAGTCATAGGTTATGGTATAGGTAATCAAATGATATTTCCAGATGGATCAACAATAAATGAAGATGGAACACTAGGAGAAACAAGATGAAACTAAATATGGCTCAACAGTATTTACTAGATCAAACTAGTAATTCAATCAATAACTTTGATGAGGTAATGAATAACATAAACAATAGAGAACACCAAGAGATTGATAATATGGTCAAGACATTGTCAGGTAGAAAAGATCTAAGTGTATCTATCAAAGGTAGCAATAAAGAAGATAGACTCTTTGGTAAACAACCTGTAACATATAAAGAAGAGTACCTACCTACAGAAGTACCTCAAGCTAGTAATCCTTACAGTGGTTTAGTTCCTACTGCTGGACCTAACGAACTATCTAAAGATGTACACAGAATTGGAGTAGATCTAGCTCTAAAGAATCATAAGACTAGAAACGATAACCTAGCTAAGATACAAAGGTAGTAATACTTCCATACATTGCTGAGGATACTCCAGGAGTGTCTTCAGTACCTTCTAACACCTCATTACTTACCTAAAGCTCTTATAGTTGCTTATACTTCATTCTAGTAACCAAACTACAGATGTAAGATGTAGACCTTAAGTTAAGTTCCTGAATGGAAACTAGTGCTGTAGTTACTGATCCCTATCTGTTGTATAGTATTCTCTCCTGTAGGTATTTCATTTGTATCCTTCCTTTAGATGATTTCTTTTTACGCTTCTATCTATATCTATCTATTTACTTGTGTTGTAGTCCAGAGGGTTAGCTGTTCTGTTGTGTACCCACGTAGATGATTACATACATGTAGGTCAGAAGGTGTAGTCCTGGTAGTGGAGGTATGCAGGTAGGGATGTAGCTGTAGGTATAGTTGGAGGAGAAGGTGGGTAGGTATGAAGGTAGGGGGGACCATTCTCTTTGTGTGGTATAAATAACCCATATTGCCCTCCAAAAAATATTTTTAACTTTTAACTAAGTGATCTAGTAAACTAAGAATATTATATCTCTATATCCTGCATTGAGGATAGCTCCTGAGCACTAGAAAGCTTTGACAGGAGTAAGTAGGTGAGTAAAGACGTTTAAAGGCTTATATTAGAAGCTAGTGATACAAGAGTTCTGCATGTAGTTCTAATCCTCTGACTACTTCATAAGGTTTATCACCTTCATAAGTATTAGCCATGTATTCAATGATCTCTATCTTCTTCTCTATGTATGCTTCAGATGCTTCTTTAGGTGTAGGGAAGTATCCTAAGTGGTAATCCTTAGCTTCAAAACTTATCTGTGCTTTGTATTTACTTTTCTCTTTGTCATAGCTAACTCCTTGACGATATTTACCTCTCTTAGCTCTTGAGTCTGTAAGTAGTGCGTTAAGTGCTTGAGGTATGAATACACACATATCAGGAGCATAGTGTTTATTGCCTGGAACTAGTATGTCCTTATCTAGTTGCTTACCTATCCAGTCCTGTTTCTTTATCCATGATCTAAAGTTACTAAAGGTATGCCATTCTTTATATACTGTACATCCTTTGTAGGTAGGTTGGTTAATATGGTACTTACTGCTGTAAGCTCTTTGTAGCATAGCTACCCATACAGTATAGTAAATGTCCTGTACTTTCTTACCATTTAGGATAGTGTACACAAGTGCAGTAGAATCGTTTATTCCAATGCCATGTATAAGTGTTCTATAATTACCTGTAGATTTCTTAGTGGGTAGTGTTGATCCGTCTTTAAGTGTAATGTAGTGAGTGTCTATGACTTTCATCGGTTCTTCCGAACTTAGTTATTTAAGGTTTAAGGAGATGGTGTTCAATCATCAAGTTTGTTATAACCTCAGAGGTATTCAAATAACTGGGTAGTTATAAGAGATACCGAACTAGATGGTTTGAACACCTCTAAAGTTATGATGTAATTATAGCATAGTTTGTTTATAGGTCGTATATGGACAAAACGAACTAGTGGATAAATTAAAGGCTATGTATCAAGATAATCTTTGATAAATTGATAAACACTTATTCTTGTACCATCATGCAGTTCTAATCTTCCGTTCTTTAGTAGCTTTACTCTCGGATAATCTATTAAATATATCTCACTTTGGTCATAGTCTAAATTACCTTCTGTAGTATGGATATTATTGTCAAGCAAGAGTATTTTCATCTTATCAAATCTTCCTGTACTAATTGTAGGTTGCTTCTTTAAGTGATTAGGTAGCTTAGGACGACCTGGTGATTTTCTAACTTCTCTGTCAATACCTGAATTGTCTAACTGTATTCTCTTCCATCTACTCCAAGCAGTTTGAGGTTCAAGATGACTATAACTATTCCATGACCTATAGATATTTAGAAACCAGGTAGGAGCTGTAAGACTTCTACTAGGTCTATAGATACCTGCTTGTTTTTGATGACTTACATTTCTTCTCTTCTCATTTGCTCTAGCTCTATTAGCATCTGAAGTTCTCTTCTTCTCGTCCCACTTCTGTATCTTATTGACACCTAACATTAGCATCCTCCCATTCTAGCTTCTACTATATCAGAACATTCTATACCAAGTACTTCTCTAGCTGAAGCATTACCGTAGTTGTAGTAAAGCACTGCAGGTACTACCACCATCAGTAGTATAAAGATTATGTCATGTTTAGTTACTTTCATCTTATGCCTTAGCTATTAGAGCTTTAGCTTGGATACGTTTACTCTCTGCAGTAATGAGATATGTTAGATAATCTGTTATTGACATATCCCTATCTAGTGCCTGTTGTTTAATCATCTTGTGTGTCTCGTCATCTTTCACTCTTAATACTTTCATACTAAATCCTTTAATTTTGTATAGTGTATCTAATGTAACATATATAATAGATGTAACTAAATAGAGATCTCCAACTACTATAGTAATTACTGACACTAACTACAGACCACTCCTCTACTGCTCAAGACATGTCAAGCCATACAACGAAGAGATGAGAATGTTAGAGTATGATGTTCTTACGGAGATCCGAAGGATCGTAGTAAGGTTATCATAGGATTAACATCTCTCACTCTTTGGTGGATGAAGCTTGGCAATGTCGATGAGACTATTTAAAATCTTTTAATCCCTCTCCTACTTAAGACAGTAACTACAGGAGAGGGCTGAAGCAGTTTGTTCCGAATGAAAACTAGTTGATTGGTTACTGGGTTAATACATTAGGCTTAATGCTGCCGATCTAATGAAGTATCCCTGCTTGAGGTAAAGCTGCAGTAGGCAGCACTCCTACACTAGTTTAAATGGCTTATGCTAATTTCTAATTACTAGTAGAGTCGTTAAGACCTGAAGCAGCTTATGTGAAGTCGAACTAGTGTTTCACTGCTTAAGGGCTATCGTTAGTACAGTCGTTAGGAATTAAGTTAAAGGATTTTAGTAACTGTCATCGAGACTACTGGCTTTCTTCCCTCAAAGATTATAAAAGGTCTAAAGAGCTGTATGGGATATCAATGAAACCTTCGGTTCCATCTCTACCCATCCATCTTTTATACTTTTAAATCTTATCAGTCAGAGCCATTGTCTCTTGAAGGGTATGGAGAGTTGGTCTGTAGGAGGAGTCCTACCGTTAGGTTCCCCCACCTCAGTTGGGATACTGTGAACTAGTTTAGCGTACTTGTGTAACTTTCTAAGTTTGTTATTCCCTTTAGAACTTTGAGTTTGCTCACTGAGCTGTAACCTTATACATATACTACTATAGTGGATTCTCACTGAGCAAACAATATAGGTAATACTGCAGGTAGTACCATCCCTGTTATCGCAGGGCATAGTATACTTATTTAGTAATAATATCACCCACATAAGTTTATATAAAGTATTATAATAGTATACTTCTCCTATCTACGGAACTGTAGAAATATGAACCCTGCAGAAATCCTGCAGAAACTAAGGATGAAAGATGGAAATGACTACAATGAAGGTACTTAAATCACAGAGAGAGGCTATTAAAGCTTTAGGTAGAGTAGAAGGTAGAACTCAATCACTAATGATTACAGAGCTTATAAGACATTACCTTAAACATAATGAGGACGTTACTCCAGAAGTATCCACAAAAGTAAAGCAGATGTTAGAAGCTGAACAACTTACTAATGTAGGAGTATAGTATGGGTATGGAGATATATGATGGTGAAGTGTATGCAATCGTAGACTTAGATAGCATAAAGTTTGATGAACCAATTATTACATTTAACCCAAGTAAGACCAACGAGGAGTATGTAGCAATACTGAATAGTATTAAGAAGTATACACAATTAGATCCAATTCTTATGCGTAATGGGTTGTGTGTTGATGGTAGGCATAGAGTAAAGATTTGTAAAGAGCTAGGTATACCAGTAAGGGCTATAGACTTGGTTTCAACCTTATCAGACGTAGACACTATCTTTTTAGCTAACCGTAATACATTTACTTCCCGTAACTATAACCCTACACAGTTGGCTATTAAAGCTTACAGTATCGCTAAACTAGACGGGTGTAGTTACCCAGTAGCAGCCGTAGATGCAGGTATAGGAGGTAAGACAGGAGCAGATAACATCGGTAGAGTAGGATTCTTATCAGAAGGTAAGTATGGGTACTTAGTTATTAGACTTCTAGCTGATAAACCTATTGAAATAGATAGAGCTACAATATATGCCAATAATGGAGAAGTAGTACCTGACGATGAGAATATAGTATGCAGAAGTAAGAGTCTTAGAACTCTAGTTACCTTCATTAAGAAGTATGAACAAGAAGCAGCTAAAGTTAACAAAGACTCTACACCTGTATCAGATGAAGAGGTAGAAGAGGTGATAGATATGAGTATAGATTATTTATCGCTAATAAATACAGAAGCAGGTAAAGAGAGATACTTTTCTATTGTTAAAGATAGTAGACTTGACCGTAAGGCTAGGATAAGACTGATAGACACTATTAATGATGCTGAAGCTACTAGAGAACAGTTTGAAGTTATGTTAGCCAAGAAGGGTGAGGTAGTAGTAGGATTAAATACTCCAGTCATTATAACTGCTCCTGATGATTTCAAATTAGATGAAAACAGAAATGCTGCAGTTATTATAAGAGAAATATATAAAGAGAACGAGGAAGGAGCTACAGATGAAGGAAAACAATGTGAGTAGAACAGTTACAGCAGAAGAGTATAGAATGAAGATAGAACAGGAGTCTGTGTTTGTGTATGGAGATAAAGAATTGTATCACCACTATACAAGTATTCTTGCCTTTATAACTACTGAAGCATTATTACCTAATGAAGCAGTAGGTAGGAATATTTTGGCAGGAGCATTAGGTAAGTAGTCTGTAGGAACATTAGGTAGGAGCCTCTGCAAACACTGCACTAGACTTGCCCTCTGCCAGTGGCCTGTTAAGGGTGAGGCACTAAAGGCTAAGAAGCAGCACTGGAGTTCTTTTGTTACGGAGACTTTGTTGCTGTGGCCACCCCTTTGGA
>JAUTBX010121465.1:0-10964 GCA_032361465.1 Lepetodrilus tevnianus | reverse complement strand
AACGCTTTCTATTGTGGCAGGAGCCCAGTTACAACTATTGTAGCCCTACAAGAGCGTCGTGCAACGGGGGCCTGGACGCATGTCTTTTACAAATAATGTCTATATTCCACGACTAATAACATCATATTAAAAATATTAAATTTACGGTTAGCTAAATAGCATTTCTCATAGAGAATGCTTCATCTCCGTGATCAAGTCATTGATCATAAAATCAGACACGGTGTTAACGCAGATCTATGAGATTGATGATGTCTATACGTTTAACAATCCAGACAATTCTTAACCAAGAAACCTTGCATGTTGCAGCAATTGGCACCTTCCTGTTTGAAGAGCGTATTGGTTGTCTGGACAACCATCCTCCCGCCAAGGCCCAGTCGTTTATAGACAACCTTAAAGGCCAGTTCCAGCTGATGCAGCCTCTTATGTATAACATCCCCATCTACAAGTTCTTCGCCACCAAACTGTGGAAGCAATACGAATCTTACTCAGACAACGTAATGGAATGCGGAAGATACTTCGTAGATAAGGTATGCCTGAGATTTCGTACACTTACAACAATTACAGTTCTCATTGTTTCGTCTACACAACATGAAGGCTATTCATGACTACATTTGTTATCGTTTCTTGTAGTTTGATCTACAGAATTTGGTGGTTTTTCAAAACTCTATTTTATTAGTATACAAAACGTTAATGTTCATCACATCTCTATGTGTTGACGGTTCTTTGTTCGATCTGCAGAACGTTCTTCAGAACTCAATGTATTGACGGCTTTTTGTTTTATCTGCAGAAAGTTCTTCTTAATTCAATATGTTAGTAGTTATTATTGTTTAATATGCAGAAGTTCCTCAGAACACAATGTGACAGTGTTCTGCAGACAGTTCTTCAGAACACACTGTGTTGACCGTTCTTTGTTTGCTCTGCAGAAAGTGAAGGCTCTTCAGAACTCGATGAACTCGGGAGATGGTCAGGAGAAGGGATCCTTCCTCACCTATCTGCTGTCTCAGGAGTCATTGTCACAGAAAGAAGTGGCGGAAACCGCTGTCGAGCTGATGATGGCTGCCGTGGAAACGGTATGACTAATTCCAAGACGACTTTCTGAGTCAAAATTGAAAGGATCTGAAACATTATTAAAACCGACTTAGTAGAACCCGCTGCTGAAATATGTACAAATATGCTTAGTATAATTTATGTCTTTGGCTATCTTCATCAATTACATCTTTATAATAGTATTTATAGAGTATATATAGGCTACATTTACTAATACTATTTATAAGAATACTAATAATACAATACAATAATAAAAAAATTATTATAATAATAATAATTTTATTATTATTATTATTAGTAGTAGTAGTAGTAGTATTGTTATCATTATTAGTATTATTATAAAATACGATAATTATTACTTTAAAACATATTAATCATGAATATTTGCGCCAGACCTAAACCATAGTCGATCAGGTACACTATACTAGTGTATTACTATTCTTATATACACGCTCCTCAATGCAGACTTCCAATGCCACGGTGTGGTGCTTATACAACCTGGCTAAGAACCCGGATGTCCAGGAGAAGATGTACTCTGAAATCAACAAAGCTGTCCCTGACAACGCCGAGATTACGCCCCAGGGTCTCTCCAAGCTGGCCTATGTCAAAGGAGTCCTCAAGGAGACGTTCAGGTAAGTTATCATAAGCCTAATGTCCCATCCTCGCAAACACATCGGTACTTAATTCCGTTCCGGACAAACTTCAACAATTTAGAGAAAAGCGTGCGCAGCCAACCAATTAAAAACATGTTTCCGATGAATTTGGTGTAACATATTTATACATAAATCGACTTTATCATTATTGTGACCAATCGCATTGTGAACGTTTTATTCCAGACTTTATCCAATCACGTTTGCAACAAGCAGAATTGTCCAAGACAAAATTGAAATTGCCGGTTTCGAGATTCCCGAGGGGGTATGTATATCAATATGCTTTTCGGCCATTACTCTACACTAACGTAAACTTATCTTGTTTTCGTTTTTGTTTTTAAATGTCCATACTCCTAGTTTTTGCATCGCTTAAGTTAATACACTTTGCTATCATAAAATAACTTGGTTGACAACGGCATTATTTCCCATGAAAGATAAATGCATGCCCAATTAGTTTTACCATTCAAATTTAGACCCCTCTTAACACAGTTTTTTTTATAATACCGAGTTCTCGTTCTTTATTATAGACACACGTACAGGCCAACCTCTACGGAATGTTCCGTGACCCCGAACTGTACCCGGAACCGGAAGCATTCAAACCAGAGAGATGGGTGCGCGGTTACACCGACAACAACCAGAAGGCGCTCTCAAATCTCATCTGGGGACACGGAGCACGAATGTGTATCGGCCGAAGGTTCGCGGAACAGGAAATTCATATAGCCCTCACAAAGGTTAGCATCAGTGTGACTACAAATGTAGGGTCAGTATTCTGAATACCAAGATGTTAGGTTAATGATATTATTTGACGAACTTTAATTTAGTTTATATGTGATGATTCAAATTGTATGTTAAATTAGGACTAGGACACGCCTGTACAAAACTGTAACTCTAAGGGAACCATATCTCCAACCTTAGCCAGAGATCACACTATAGGGACAGTAAGTCTCGTCAGGGTCATTTCCGGTGATAGGAAGAAATTCGACGGTTGCTATGAATGACGTCTGAATCGTGACGTTTTCATGTGAGGTCACAATAGAATGTCGTCAAATGTGTACCGCATTTAGGTGTTTGACCCGTTTATGTCACCGGATATTGAATGAATCTCGGGCTCTCGTGCCAATTTACGGTCCCTATTGTTACAGTTTGAGTTAAGGTTAGTTTACGCCGTTTCATACAGGAACTCCAAAGTCTTTGAATGTCAAATACTTTGTAGTAATTCCTTTCCTTGTAGTATTAAACATTATAGACATTAAAGAAGTAACTATTTGGACATACATTCATTGACATTCTGATTTAACATACAATTGATTTCAACTATCACACAAGATGAATGCTTAATCAGCGCAACTACTAAAGACAACATAACAATCTTGTAGAACTACGTATACTATATAGCAAACACTGTTCTGACAATGGTGAAGAGAGAACATCTTGTTAAAGCCCATTTTCGAAAACCCAGGCCAATATGACTACACTAATCTCCGTCAAATATTTGACGGAGTTTAATGTAGTCATAATGGCCTGGGTTTTTGAGGATCTAACTCCGCTCTAATCTGTCAGGTAATGTTACAAACCCCTGTTTGGTGCTGTTACCAAAACATATATTTAACGCATGTCACTGAAATTTGGCACAGCAAAAGGAAATATATACTTGTACCCAACCAGCTCCAACATTACGACTTTGTAGATCGCGGAATAAGAATTCTGATGACGTGTTTCAGATTGTCCAGAACTTCCGGCTAGAATACCACCACGAGGATCTAGAGCCTGTCCTGAACACCGTGATGACCCCAGACCGACCAGCACGAATCAGTTTTGTTCCCAGACACTGAGCAACAACTAGACAATGCGTGACGTACCCGGCATCATCCTCGAGACCTTGTCCAGTATGACTACACTACCTTAGTATTTGACGTATGTAAGGAGACACAATAGCGTGTGTTTCGAGGATGACCCGGTATATGTTTCAACACACTGCCATACATTAACTATTGCATGCGTTTATAACGGGAGTATATTGGATAGAAATGAACGCAAAATAAATAACCGAGACCAATTATTGTAAAATCAGTTATAGGTAAGATACGTTATGTATATTGTGGTTATTGCTACTTTTACGATTTCTTTTTAATATAGAGTTTAAATGGCAATGGCTTTTACGGTTTTATTTCCATAAAGTTTAAATTTCAATGACTCTTACGATTTTCTTTCTATAAAGTTTAAATTTCAATGACATTTACGATTTTCTTTCTATAAAGTTGAAATTTCAATGACTTTTACGATTTTCTTTCGATAACGTTTAAATGACAATGGTTGCAAAGACCACTGGAAACATAACATTGCAAGCCATTGCAATTAATTACACTTTGATAATGTATGTATATTTGACTACTGCCTACACATACTCTGCTACAAGAGCTTGTTCCCACTTGTATATCCAATAACGTTCTGTTCACAGAACAATCATAGCACTACGAGTCATCTTCCTATGAATTTAAAGGAGGTAGTCTACATGTACAACTCTCATATGCTACGACCATTCTGTGAAAGTGGGTCCCATGGACCCGTTCCACCGAACAATAATAGCGCTACGAGAGTCGTAACTCCTGTACGTTAGCATTGAGTTGCTAAGGAGTTACGACATCTCGTAGCGCTACGACTGTTCTGTAAAAGGGCCCCCGTTTATCACTAACTACAGTGTCAATTTCACAATCCCCTGTTAGTCTAATAACAAGGGCGCACATTCTCTAAACGTTCTTACCAACTTCTTAGCCTAAGAACAATTCGTAGCCATACTATAAGAATGGTTACGAAGTCTTCTTAGGCTAAGAAGTTAATAAGAACTTTTCGAGAATAGGGGCCCCCTATAAGGACCGATAGTAGAATGGCAATACTACTAATTAGTAGAGTGATTCACTGTCAAGCCTATGATATTAGTAATATTGCGGCAGTGTGTTGTAGTACAGTCAGACCCCGGTATACCGGACACTTCCGTTTTTATTAAAATCTGAACGGTAAGCGAAATAACCGGATCATCGGATCAATCATTCATCGATATAAAGTATATAGTAGGAAATCCGTATTGGTTAACAGTTGACCGGTAAGCGGAGAAACCGTGTTAACGGAGACCGTTATAACGGGGTCTGACTGTATATCCATTGTATGCGTTACTGGCGGTTTTATTTAGTGTCATGTACCATGTAATGCATTCATAGTACTTGGAACTAAACAAAACTGTCACAACTTAGCGAAGCGCTTCACAGACCAAACCCTAGAGATGCTAGCCATTTGCAAGATTGTGAAAATAATATTACATTTCTTTGGTTTGTGATGCGCTTCTTCGCTTTTAGTCTGTGATCTTTGCTTTTCAAATACAACAAACCTGACCTTTTGATACAATTTTGCTTTTATGGATAGCTTATATTCATGTCACCCCCGAACTGACACCAGACCCTATAATTTGAGGTCTACGCCCGAACGAGGACGAATGCTTCCCCATCCTTAATACGCAGGTTCATTGTCTTCTCTTTCATACACTACTTTAGAAGTCAATGGGTCCGAGTTTTAAGGATGACTTTCCCCATGCATTTGTGTTTTTCTCAAATGCTGGGTTATCATATATCCTGATATTGAAATGACCCCAAATCCCAATTTGATGACACGTTTGTTACGATCTCATTACAAACAACTTTCGTTCCTCTTAATTTTTTGACTGACTTTGTCGCCATACGAGCGACTGACTGTCTGTCTAAAAATCTGGGTATGGTCAATTTCGGGTCCGATTTGAATGAGATTGTCAATTAGATTTTGTGTGGAGAAGGTACTCTTCCGAATTTTGTTAATGACATGCACTTGAATGCTCTTGCAATACACATGCGCATTCATCCTTGCTCTAAAGGTTCCGACTTCCGCTTCCCTATCCTAGTTTTCATTTTCGAAGGTTCACCCGACCTTGTCTGACTTGCCATGACTTGTCTCATCCTCGAAAACAAATGCCATTGACGGAGGTTAGTGTGGTCATAATGGCCTGTGTTTTCGAGGATGTGGATGTCCGGAATAATCCGCGGCCCTATTTTAGCTATCTATATAATTTACGAGAGCACTATGGCCTCTTGTTGTATACGAGAGCATCATATAGGGTATTCGTGTGTTAGAGAGCATGTGATTGCCAAGCAATTATATCAAAACCAGGGATAACATTGCGACGGAACCAATGGAGCAAGGAGGGAAATGTTTCACAGCAAAGTGGTTAGGTGTCTTGTTCCAGGATCGTAGAAACAGGACCAGACAGGATCCTGACAGGACACTCTCAGCTCGGGTGTGGTCTTTATTATTGAGCATCCCCGTTAAGTGTCCTGGTCCGGCAATATAACACGACACCTAACCTTTCTTTGCTGTGTGCTTCACTCATTTAGCAAGATGCACACTCGCACCCCGACGGTACTTCATTCCGTTCAGGACTCACTTCACATGGTACCCCTGACAAACATCTAGAGGGAAACTTGCACAAACAGCCAAGCAATTAAACCACTTTCACGATGAGTTTGATGTAAACATGTATCAAATGAAATAGATTTGATCATTGTTATATTTGTAAACTGTTCCCGCAAGTTTATCTCTAGATGCGATTCCTGAACGGAAGTAAGTACCGCTTTGATGCGAGGATGAGCATTATTTAACATGTTAATTATTTCGACGGAAGAGAAGCTTCGTAAATGATACCCCGACCATGTCAAATGCCATCCTCGATACTTAGATTCAGGGACTACTGTTTCATACGCTACACCCCAGCGTATGTTGAATGGAGACGCTGGGACTGTGTTTTAGAGGATGGCCAATAAAGAAGTGTATTATCAATACATACTTTCGTGGTGCTGACTCGCACATCAGATGATATGTAAACTTAAAGGCATACAACCATAGCTGATCTACTTAACGGATAGGCGATACTTGCATTTAATTTGTCGACACAAATCGTCTACTCAACGAGCCATGTATTCTTCATGTCTCGCTGGCTGTCAATATTTTCATTGTTCATTTGAATTGCTTAACATTAACATGACCATGTACCACATCCTCGAAATACAGAACAGTATACCTATTCAACATCCATCGGCATACTGGTCTGTGTATCGAGAAAGTGCCAGCATATCAAATCATTTTAGTGGAATTTACACTATACATTTTCTTGTATTTCTAATTTTCTTGTTTGAATAATTCAACCACAAATTCAAATTCAGAATTGGGACACCCTTTAGGTACTAGTATTTCCCATTTCTTATATACACCGTAGTGAAATAGTAAATAGTATACTCGGAATAGTTCGGATTAATATAGGGAAGTAACTGTAATGGATGTTGCATTAGGGTAAGTATTAAACAAAACTATAATTATATAACAAGGTGATATATAAAATGATATTGCGGTTATATCTCCAGAATTATCATCAGTGTGTGTGGTTGTGTGCCTTTAAGGAATCTTATGTGAAACGTTGAATACCTCCTGTACTTATTTGGATAGTCAAGTTTAAAGATATCGTAAAGTTTTCAAACTGGTATAAATACAGCCGTGGATAGGCCTTTGTATGTGAGGGAGTTTCACAAAGCGATAGTAGGCTAGTACCAGAACCAATGCAAACAGTAGGGCCTACATGCACGTTAGAAACCAACTTTGCAAGTACTTTGTAGTTTTACAATCGCTGTGTGAAAATAACTCGTGTTTAATGAACTTATCCATTGTGCCTAGTTGTTAAAACTATCAAACGAGAATATTAATTTGAATGAAAAAGCATCTAAATTTGAAACTAATTTATTTTTAATTATTTAATTTCTGGAATATATTTAATATACTAATATTAACATTCCTATTTGCAAGTGAAACTAAAACGTGATGTTTTACTGAAAAACAAAACGTACCCATTATCTACGTAATCAGCTGTTCTTTATATTTATTAAAATTCGTTTTATTCTTTTAACGTATTCAATTTCTTTCCAAAATTAAAGTGAAAATTTAAATATAAAAAAAGAACACATAAACCAGTAATTAATTGGTTTAATTTTAATCAATAATTGACATTCATTCTTATCGATTATTAATTTCCAGGCTCTGATTACGTTGAATATGGGTACTCAATGCGTGTGCGTGTGTTATTCCTCACTTTAAAAACCGGCCTAATTTAATTAAAATCCTTGTTCGTTTTGAATCAATCTAATTTACATTTATTTATTTCTAAATCCACAATACAACAGTTTATAACGCAAAGATGTTGTTTAACTCTGTCTGCAAACCCCGGTGTCGAAATTTCATCAAGTTTCTTTTTGATAAAAGTGTGCAACCACGTTTGGCTAGTTAAGTTAACTATGTCATGTATTGCTGCACCCTCGAAAATCCTGGCCATTATGACTACACTAACCTCCGTCAAATATTTGACGGAGGTTAGTGTAGTCATAATGACCTGTGTTTTCGAGGATGGTATTACCGTGGCAGTTCATTTTAGGAATTCACAGACAAAAAATAAATATGACAACAATTTTAATTTGCCTTTTGTTCAATAAAAAATATCTGAGTGAATGAGAAAGCCAGCGTTTTTGTTGATTTTAAGACATTTTGGTATTCTGTCTTCTGGGGAGGTGATCACGATGCGAAGACGTCCATGACAGGATACTTACACAATTCCGAATTGCTGCACGATCGCTTGAAGGTAGAAGCGTACCATTCTGAGAATGCTCAAAACACGGCCATAATGCCTATTTACTATTCGTCAAATATTTATACTTTTACAGACATTGACCATTGTTGCTCTAAGTAACGAACGTACAACGGTTGGATTGGACCGCTGCCATTAAAAGAATTACTAAATATTGGACATATTATTTTAAGTTTACCGTATAAACCTCATACTAGACTAATCCTTGTCAAAGACGTTTCGTAGCAAATATTTTAGATATTTTATAATTTTAGATTTCTTTTTCAAACAAATTTAAAAAATGATTAAAAATCAAAAGGAATGCTACGAAACGTCTTTGACGTCTAGTTACCTAATTCTAAGGGCAATATTCTACCCACAGGCACTTGAAAATTAACGAAATACAAATAACTCTGACAACACTGTATAGGGTGTGTGTTTGATAGTGATTTTTATTTCGTTAATTTTCAAGTGCCTGTGTATTCTACCGATCTATCAAATGCTGTATTCGTCATGAATTTATTGAATTTCCAATGTAATAGTAATCGTAAGGACATGATGCCTTGATGGTACTGCCGACGTGGTCAATTTCGTACATGTGGATGTTTCCCCAGATTCACGCCCGGCCTAACTACGACCCATTCGTAAAATGATGTCAGTGTCTAGTGTCTACGTGTCCACACCCTCGAGATCCCAACAGGTCATACTATAATTCAACATCATCATGTGGGCAGAGGCTGATGTTTCCAGGGCCATCCCAGGCGTAGGTTATCTCATTAGTACTAAGGTCTATGTTACATTGTATACGCCTACGCCTTGATTTACGCCTCGACAACAGTAACGCGCGATAAGCAGCCTAGCACATCTACAAGACAACCTATGCTTTTTAAATTATATTTCGCTTCATTTGTGTTATATCTGAACAATGTTCTCTTTACACGACATTTTTAAAGAACAAGTAATAATTATAAACTATCATTATTGTACACTACACAATATAACAGTGCACGTTGGAGTAATGGAAATGCACGTTCCACACTTTCTCCAGTGATTTAATAGGCGCTTCACAACCATAATGCCACTTTTTTTGTACAGTAGATTAGTGATTTTATGGCAACTTCTTTGTATGGTAAAGATAATCCACTAGAATGTATACACAAAGCATCAGTTTATATTACAAATATGAATTGAATATTTTTTTAAATACGAGTATCTCCTACATTTTTTTTATAATAAATGACATAATTTCTAGTACAGTGCTTATGGTTCCTTCACAGTTGGAATTGTAGAAAAGGATAAAGTAATTACGTCAGCCACAATGTCTACAGTCAAATCTGGCATCTCTCCAACCTCAATGCAAGGAAAATGAAAAGCAACAACATTAAGATCAACAATATAGTTGTAGTTTAATAAGAATTCAACATGTTTCAGAACAACATAAGATTTGTCATAATGGAATATAACAAACAGTACAGTATGGTACAAAATAAATGTGTGGATATTACAAATTCATGATGTTGCATACATTGAATGAATTCTTAGAGAGCTACATATTCTGAGCAATGTTGTAGCCTAGAGGCCGGGGTATCTTTTCTCAAATCTCTTATATCTACTATGAGGCCATCAGTGCTGTAATAGCGTTCTCTTAAACATGGCGATCAGGCACATATATATACATGCGCATACAAGAGCACTACCTGGTATATGTAGTCTCATAGTTGATACAAGATCTTTGAGAAATGTATTATGATATGCAGATATATAGAAAATTAAATCAAGCTTTGCATTGTGAAATCTGTAATTAAAGTAGATGATCACACTATTAGGGCTGTATACTCCCCATGGAGGTGAGATTGTGAAATGGGTGCACATTGATCCATTAACCAGGTTAATAACATATTATAGTGCTATGAGCATGCTTCTGAAGGATGGATTTGGGGCAAGACAAATGTTAACATTATTATTATTTATCATGATCATAAAGAAATACTCAAAAGATTTAATCAAATGGTTAACCCTCTCCATGTTGGAGGCAACCAGAGATGCCCTAAAGAGCTGCCTTTGTGCCTAATCAAGCATGGAGACATTGGAGAGGGTTAATACTGAACAGAATGGTAGCAGCTACTAGCTGCTTCAGCATTTTCGTGCAATTAAACATTGCTGATGCATATTAGTTTTTATGTTCATTTGGGATTGTCTGGTATGTATTAATGGAGAAGTAAATGCAAAGCACGTGTAATACATAGTACATAATATATAAATCTGCGGATGTCCACGGAAAATTGCCATGCTTGTGATTACTTTAATAATTCATCCTATGAAGTATTGCACAACCTATAAGAGGTGCTGAACAACCAATATAAACTTGTACCAGTGTATACCCTATATTAATGCCAGTGCTACAACCATTTTCAAAATAACAGCATAAATAATTGCAAAGCAGAATAGATAAACACAACAAGTTCTATTCTAAATAGGAAAATGCATGATAATATCACTATCAAGTAGGGTTGGGTATTGCGGAAATTTTCGTATTGCAATATATTGCAATATCTGAACGTGTATTGCGATACGTATCGCAA
>JAUTBX010121454.1:0-10966 GCA_032361465.1 Lepetodrilus tevnianus | reverse complement strand
CTCTCTCTCTCTCTCTCTCTCTCTCTCTCTCTCTCTCTCTCTCTCTCTCTCTCTCTCTCTCTCTGTCTCTCTCTCTCGCTTTCTCTCTCTCTCTCGCTCGCTCGCTCTCTCTTACTCCAGTGACTATTCATCCACCTGTAGGGGCCTACATGCGTGTACACATCACATCTAAACATTATATAGTAGCCTACTGTACACAGTGTGTGAACAATGTCACGGCCGTAAAAGTTTTGCATAATATTATTCAAGAAAATGTTTCTCACGGTCGTATGCTAATTATGCCTAGCTCTACTTGTTTCCCGTGAACTCGTGTTAACAAATGTTTGCCTCTAATACTAGTACTAGCATTCACATAGTTTACTATTGATTATGTAATTGATACTTCTTTACAGAAACATGCACATTTGAAATTGCTACAAGCTATCATTACCAGCTACATAGGTATCACTGTTAGCTATAGCTTGTCCCGACACGTAAAAGCAGTGATTATATATTACCAAATCATGAATGGTGGATGCCCTGAATGGTGCTCCGTAGAAGTGAAGGTAGGCTATACATTAACGTGCAATTCAAGGTGGGCCTACTTGCAAACACAATAGTATTAGATAGGTCTATATCGGGGGTGGGCAGACAGGGATGTGTAAAAGGAGATATAGGTTAACTCATGCAGAATGGTAATGTAATCTTGAATGGAATTGTGAAAGATTTTGAAAGCGGCTCTAAACCTCATATATATATATGCTCTGGAAGTCTAGAACCGACGGTTGATAGTCTACTAATTGTCTGCATGCTATTAAAATAAAGGGGGTTGGAGAACACACCCCTGCCGTACCACCCTATTATCACGAGTCAGCATCTGGGCAAATATTCCTTCTGCCCTAAGCCAACAAGCAGTGATATAAAGGATAATAAGCGAACACATATTGAAAGTGTCTCCAAAACCCCAATTTATTAATTTTAATAATTGACAATCTTAGATGCAAATACTGAGGATTAGGGCGTATACTGTATATATAATTAGGCCTGCATATACATGTAATACTATTGAGCCTGAAGCACTTCTGAAGTTAACCATTTCATAGAACAACGCCAGAATTAATGTTCATGGACACTACTGATCTGTCTCTCTGTCTCTCTCTCTATCTTTCTCTCTCCCTTTCTCTCTCTCTATATCTCTCTCTATCTCTCCCCCTCTATCTCCCTCTCTAACTAGAGTGTCCTCTTAACCTCACTGCACATATACATCATTGTTATTAAATCTGATCTCAGAAGAGTCTTGTGTATGTAATGCTAGGTAAACATAAGTACATAAGTACATACGTGTTCAGTAATGTTACTTAATAATGATTGATTGATTGACTGATTTCGTAGCTATAGTATAGTATATTCTTATACGTAGGCCTATACACAACGTCAGTGAATACATAATATTTATTTGTATGTGTATGCACGTTTAACCGTTTCAAAATCTGAAACACTGTCCTGTTATTGCGTCTATTAATTATACTTGTACTAATTAGTTTTAAGTTTCTATGTATCTATTTATCACATAAATATTTGACTAGTGAAATGACATGATAGACTAATCACCATACCGTATACGTGTATTCATACGCGCTGTAAAATCTTTTTCTTGGGACTTACGTTATCGAATATAAAGAATAAAACTATCTTCCATTAAACATGCAGACACACTTGTTATGTCTATTTTTATTAATATGTACACATATAATTGAAACTATATTTTGTAGGCTTACTATAACCCAGTTCCCACGACCGTTGCCTAAGTAGTGTTTGCAGTTTCTACAACTAGTATGTGATAAATATGATCTCTTCGTGTTCATATAGACTATTACTAAATAATGTATTAAACTCGTTGGCAAAACTAATATTACGTTCAGCAGAGCCTCATACATTATCAGTTTTGACAACGAGTTAAATACTAGTAAATTATTCAGCAATATATGAATACTAATGTGAGGTATTTTATTTATCGTATAGCTATGACTATGGGCAACAAGGTGAATGTATCAATTGATTTCTTTTCTACCTTTTGTTTGGTGAGATTCAATTACATGTAACTGCTTTATATCCACTCAAAAAAATAGTTCGCAGGACTATAGGCTATACGTAAATCGGAGTGATATAAACAGCGCGACCTCTGTATTTATTTATTCTCGCCATCATCAATACACGGAAGTTTAATTCAATCAATCATTCTAATCCTTTGAGAACTGAATGTCCGACATAATCACTATGTGTGCAATGTTGTACTGAGGCATCAATTACCTCCAATCGTCCTAATCTGTCCGCGATGTCCAAACCATTGGTATCAATTTAGTCCAGTCATATTAATGGATATTAATTATTCATAGTTCCCGTATAGTCTCACGAGTCAGTATTGCTTTAATAAAGCAGTGAATCATCAGTGTTAATAGTAATAGTTATTATAAATCTGACCCTGTTACCTTTAAGGACTGACCGAAGAGCGGCATGGGGCGAGGGGTAGCACAGTGGTAGAACGTGTGGATTTCGGAGCCAAATGTCCCGAGTTCAAATCCCATCCCGGGGGTCCAGACATCAATGTTCGCGAAAGTTACATTTCTGACGCGATATTGATAGGATGCGCTATCTGTGTAATAGGATGCGCTATCTGTAGAGTGGAAATGCAGATACCATGCTTGTTCTGTCAGTACCAGTCGGTGCTCGCAGGTTTACTGCAACATTCAACGCTACGGATGTTGCGGGTTTCCTCCTGCCCTTATAAACTGACAAGTCGTGATATTACTATTAGTGAAATAATCTAGGAAGCGACTCTATACCACAATATACATGTGCTGGTAGAGGAAGTTGTGTTATTGTACATAACGAATGTGATGACATTGAAAATTATGTTCTTTTAAACAACTGAATGCAACATTAATTATGCATTGCTATTCCAACAAGCGTATACATTATTAGTTTGTCTATGAAGGATACATTAATACATGTGTTTGTCTATCTGTCTTTTCTAGTTTTTTTCCGTCTGCATATCTATCTATCCATCTATCGATATGTATGTTTGTCTGCCTGCCTGCCTGTTGTATGTTTATCTAGGCCTGTCTTAATTTTACAAGTTGCATGTCTGTCTGTCTGTATACACTATACATGTAGTTATAAACGATGTAAGTTGTAAATCAAGCGTTGGATAGCGTTTACCGTAGTATTAGGTTCTATTCTGCAAATAATTAAAATGACAAGTCAAAGGACCACGACATCTGATTATCTGATATGCGTTTACAAGAAATTGTCTTAACATATAATTACATATAAGCCAATCTTCAGCGGTCTTGTAGTTCTACGCATGACTATACACGTCAACGTAAACATTACGGGGAACTACCTCATTCTTACTTCCGGTGTGTTGCAATATACGGCCAAAGTAGATACTTGACTTAATACTTATATAACGGATACACCTCCAGACGCTGCGCGAAGACTGTGCGCAGAATCCGGCATTATAGCCAAACCCCCAAATAATACCATTTAACATTTACTTTACAATATCACCTGTAACTATAGTTCTTATCAAAGACGTGGGTAGAAATGCTTTCACGATTTTATTTCGATTAAAAAGAAAAAATTAATACACTTTAAAAAAGAAACTGACAAAGAAAATCGAAAATATAGTTATCAATTGTTAACAACCTCTTTGACACGGACTAATAATATATCATGTTTAGACATTGTAAGGAAACGGTACTATAGTTGTCACAATTTATTGTCCAATCATAAATATATATATGCTACACAACAGGAACGAGTGCACCAGAAGGAATTCCAACTAAAGCTGGGAGTAATTTATTCTCATATAGCAAGCTATTCTCTATCCCTCGCGTATAATAATGAGAGTTGGATCAACAATTACCCTTAATACTAAAACTAGTTTCTGCTAGTGCATCAACCACTAGCAAACTCGTTTAAGCTATATAATAATACTACACAAGTAGATTGGGTCAACTAGATAATAGTAGTGTATTATACCTATACCTATATTAACTTTTATTAGCCTATATATAGTAATCAAGTCACGCTATCAGTGATTACTTATACATGTTGATGAAGAGCTTATGAACAGTTAAGTGATTCATTATTGCATAGAACAGTTAGCCCATTCCTGAAGAATAATGTACGATAACTTTTGTGGAAAGGTATAATTTCGACAATCGAAATAATTTAGGTTTTTGAGACATACGATTTGGTTTATGAGTCAGAATATTATAGCTGTCTATTAAGAATTGGGCAAAATGTCAGTGGGACCTCGGAATGTATGTATGTATTTTTATAGATGCTTGCCGTAGGTGGATGCTCATCAATTCAAGTGACAGGAGAATAGCATTCTATGTCGACGTGCCATAAGATAAAGCAGACATGAGGTTTTGCGTATTTTCTTGGAACTTGGTTATGCTCTCCTGACCTTATTCCTGAAAAATATATAACAATATTTGCAATAAATATTGAACATACTGTGGATAATTTGAATACCCATGTGTAGCAACAAGTATGCTGATTATTATATGAAGCGTCGTGCTCCAAATACATTTTTTTAAACCGGAAAACATATAGATGTAATGTTAGAGGGTTTATATAAACCAACGTTGATTATGTGAGGCAAACTTGATCAATTACGTATTGATTATTGCCATTTGCATAGTCATCGTCATCGTCCTCCTTCTCCTCTGAAACGCAGTAGTATAATGCTATTTGTTTAAGAGTACGACAACTATATACTATACAAGTGATATAATACGTTAGACATACACATACTTGGTATGTACATACACTATTTACTTTACAATGTTCGATTACCATTCAATCTATCCATACCGCACGCTTCCCCGAAAACAAACAATTATCGAAAGGTCTTCATTTCTGGAGAAGGCAAATTTCGCGCCGCTGATGTTTCGCGGTATATCGTAGGTCTACAAGGAAGTATACTATAGTATATAAGTAGACTGTGATATGTACGTATTGACCTCGATGTCCCAGTAATAATGATACTCTCGTATACATACATACAATCACACCTAGGCATGGTAACTGTTATTCTGTTGCTCGGCGGCGATATACTGAAGTAAGCCCTGATAAGCACGTACACGTAATTGACCTGTTTATCTCAAGAGTCTGCATCCAGATATAATTATTGTTTTTAGATGTACGTGCATGCATCTTCGTATGTAGTTTAGTTCATGTTTTGTTACCACATCGCCTTGGGCGAAACTTTGTCGTTGTATTGCATGGGTTATGATTATAAAGCGTTGTGCTGCTGTTGACATTGTTATAGCATTTATATCAAATATTCAACCAGTCTGTCTCCTGATGCTGTCTCTGAGATGCGCATTTAAAATGTTTAAAAATACCGAATAAAATTTCGAGCAAATTTATCATGTTGATTTGTCACCATTAATTTCAATGAAATCACGGCGAAAAGAGGTGTTCGAATACTAGGTCCAATGACGACATGCTTGCAGTAAAACTAAAGCACAGGGGCCTATTCTCGAAACGTTCTTACGATCGTAAGACAATCTTAGCGATTCTTATATATAGTATGGCTACGAATTGTTCTTAGGCGAAGAAGTTCGTAAGTACGTTTCGAGAATAGTGGCCAATAGCTAATAATAATAATAATTTAAAAAAAAGGTATATCTAATTCGAAGTAACAGAAACATATTAGAAATAGATTAAGGCTGTACACATTATTTGTTTGACCGCTTCGCATTGAACATTGACTAGCCTAAGTATTATGTTTATCACAATCGATTAGACCATCGCATTCATAGCAGTGTACAAGGTACGCTTCCATCTTAGAGGTATTGCTTGTGTTGTAAAAGCTATACATATATATGTATTGCTACTGTCATTATTGTCTTGTTTATACCTTCATGAGAAATATTTTCTGAATCAAACACGAACTAATTCATTAGTATTTTCAAGAGAAACAAACCTGAACCAGGACGGAAATGAATGTTAATCGGTATTTTGAAGTAATGTACATATCTGAAGTAACGTATACATTTGAAGTAACGTATACATTTGAAGTAACGTATATATTTGAAGTAACGTATATATGAGTTCATTGATGATGTCATTATTAGTACACCCCCGATTACACGCACCGTGTGCGGTATTGTAGAGCATCCCCAAGCATGTATGTACTGTAATAGTGTTATGTATATAATATATACCTGTGTTACTTGACGGTCAGAACAAGGAAGGATATTACTTCCCTGTCAGGAAGTGCACAGTAACGACCTGTTGCTTCACAGTATAGCCGCAAGCGTGTATTACCTCACAGGTGGACTAACCAAGTATCCGCCGTTCTGACGTATGCAATCATCTCGAATTGTAATTGCTCGTCCTGGTCAAAGACGTTCGTGGCGCATTAGCTCTCTTTCTCTCTTTCTCTCTTAGAAAATGGCAACACTCATGTAATTGTACTGGATACAGCCTAGGTCATTCGGTTCTTCTGTACCATCTGGCGATCGCAGATTACCTGCAACACTCAGCTATACGGGTGTTGCAGGTTTCATTCAGTCATAAACTGACAAGCCGTGAAATGAGCGAACTAATCTGAAAAGGGGATCTAAAAGGCCCAATTAAAAATAACCCAGGAAGTATAATATATGGACATACATGTACGTGATGAACATAAAGAAAGAAGTGGGAATAGTTGGAGCAAGAGTTCTACACTGTCCGTCAATGATTGTCTAGCAATGTGTCAATGATTGTCTAGCAATGTGTCAATGATTGTCTAGCAATGTGTCAATGATTGTCTAGCAATGTGTCGATGTCTGCGTCTATCTGTTTGACTGCCAATGCCGCATTGCTATGTCCATGCACTTCTATGACTACCCATTCCTGTTTATGTATGTCCATGTTTGTCAATGCATGTTTACTCTGTCTATGTCTATTCCTCACGATGTCTGTCCATGTCTGTCTGTCTAGGGTCAGATGGTTAGTATCTCTGTATATGCATTTGTCTATTATTGTCCATGACCGTCTATGACTGTTCATTTCTGCTAATATCTGCCCAAAGTCAAGATGTCTATTCATGACGATGTCTTTATCTGTCTGTCTGTCTGTGTCCATGTCTTCCCATGCCCTATATCTGTCTGTCCATGTATGTCTATACTATGACCGCGGATATGTTTATCTTCCTATGTCTGATTACCCGGTATGTATGCCCTTGTATGTACATCTCGCTAACATGACCATGTCTAACTTATCCACTTGTCCATACCATACGTATCTCTGTCAATGCTTTGACACATCCTCAAATCAGCCATGCAATCATAAGTAGATATTATACTATTACGCCACAGTTTGTCATAAATTACATAATGCACGGGCAATGAACCTCATATCACATGCCACCCTCATACTACACCCCGTGAACCCAACAACACCCAGTACATCACACCCAACGACGTGTAACCTCGTCTCAAACCACAGTAATTAAATTCTCAAGAATTTATATGGATTATTTAGATATCAATCTTCCCGTACTTCCCCCGCAAGAATTGATAATGGAATTTTAAAAATTTGTTGAAAAAAAATGAAAGCATCCACGTAATGTCGTTCGTAGCACTCGGTTTACACCATAATCAGACAGACGGGTCCGTACGTAACCTCAACCTCCCTATACGCTCCATCGCTGTCTTGCTTCATTGATCGCAGACAACACCAGACAAGGGTGACAGGGTGTTATGCACTTCACCAAGGAGTTCAGTCCGCCGTGCACGCACCCAATTACAGTCATTGTTCCACGCACTGCACAGATGCCAGGAGATGAACGTATACGGGTTTGTACGGGTGCACCGCAATGAAGTCTCCGTTATCAAAAGGGCAAATTATCATCATCCACTAATCGCCGTCAAGAATAAGCTTCTTCTTGCTGATGTCCATTCAGGATTGCGTTTCAAGAAAGGGTCGTAGTATAGTCCGGGCCTAAATCAGGGCGTGATCTATGCTTTTACTATAGCAGGAAGTGACGTAAATCTCGATTTACGCCACAACTACCGGTACGACTCCTTCCTGAAGCGGAGTATGACCACAGTCATCACGCCGGGTGACTCAGTTTTCATGATGGCAAGTTATCATCCTCCAACACAATCACCGTTTGGTCATATGGCTCTGCTTGCTTTGTATAATGCAGCTATATCAGATATCGATACGGGTCATAATGCAGCGATTAGCATAGCGGTATGAGATTAATAATCCGTATAAAAGCGGTCAATCCCTTTTCCTAGAGATGGATGGATCAAGGACAATGGTGGTTGGTCATGCTGGAAGGAATCAGGTCAACGTGTGCTGAACAATCAAGATGATGGGATGAAAGCTGAAGGATGAACACCAACCACACGGTCCGACGTCTTACAAGTAGTCAGCTGCTGGCGGTGTTCATTTGATGCTTTCTCCTTGGTGTAGATCTGTCTGCACCTTCTGGAACCAATTAAAACTGTTCCTATTGGAACCGTCAATTTTAACATGAACTTCAACACATACCATATGACTTTCTACAAAAATATAAGAAATAATTAGCACCATATCAATATGAGAATTCTCGGAATGTTCCTAGGCGAATGCACAATATCCCAGAGAGGAGTTGGTTCGGTGCAGACATGAATGCATCTGCAATCCTGCACAGTATCAGACGCGTGCAGTGCATCAACAAGCTTCACCTTGGCGCGAACACGCCTCGCAGGCCTGCCAATGAAAGGCGGTTCCGAGAGTGCAGTATCGACTCTTTTCACAAGTGAACTGCATGCAGCGTGATGCAACGTGTGCACGGGATTCTCGAGCCGTGACGGGTGGGATGGTTCAGAATGCGTTGACACTTTAACAATGACGCAGCACGACCTGCAGAGTGATGCAACTCGTTGCGCGGAATTCGTGAACCGCGACGGGGTTAATGGACAAAGAAGCGACCTTCAAGAGAGGTCTTCAGGTAGAAGGTTATATCATGGATGTCTGAACCTAAAAGACGTTTCCGTGGATGAATGTTAATGAATGTTTACATCAATATATGCCAACGTTAATCAGGATTATAAATACGGTATTCCTAAATTTGCTTTAGTAAAGGCACGGAACATATGCTGTTTCTTTCAAAGTATTCGGGATGTTCACAAGGTGAAGCAATTAGCAAGAAATCCTTCCACAACATTGTCTCCTGTCAAGAACCATAAACATTCAAATAGGAGTGTTCTTCAACATCTGACTACTACGAAGTCATTAACGCGCGCTGGGACAATTCGGATGCTGTATTGATTTGAGCTGATTAGCAAGCAATCAAAATTCAACTTGGAAGCATTGATTTGTTTTGGAATTATTCAGTTGCAAATTGGATCAGAAAAGTTAATTACGTTATTTGGCTTAATTTTAACCCTGGACATGTCTTTAGATATTGTTTCCAAAACCATGGTGTATATACAATAATATGTACTATGAATGTATATTTAAATCAGTGTGCGATAAGTTTTATGCAATATTATCTGCGTCTTTGGGGAAGATATCTTGGAATACTAGGAAAAACAACAGGCTGAACTAGGCCAGACATAATTATTATATATGAATAACCACGAATTTCCTACCTATAAATATGGTTGTATACTCCCCGAGGAGTCGAGGAGGAAAGTTAGGGCAGATTGATTCTTGGCATTGACCGAGGTAATAATATATCTTATACCTTAATCGTATCCCGTTTTAACATAAATAACTATACACAAAACAAGCATTTGAGATTACTCTTCATATAGGTCATAATAAACGAATTAAAGAGTAAGCCTACTATACGCCCAATGCGTTGAATTAGACTAAGACAAATGACTTTGAAAATGATGTTAACTATATGCAGTTAAATTATAACAGTGCAATAGCAATTTATCTTGATTTAATTTCATATAATTTGAGATTAGTCTAATATTCGAGGTTAGTGTTCTCTTTGAATATTTCACCATTTAACGAAGTAAAGTCTATCTCCAATGCGCATGAATGAGGCACAACATGACTTCTGCAATTTTAAAATTAAAATGGTAGCATCTACATATGGGCGACTTATCTTCTTGGTCTCCTCGTCTCACTGACAGATTAGCCTTTTTATCTTGGTTCAACGCTTTCTGTTGGGTTTAATAGCAGGAAGCCAGCGTTGCTTTACCCAAACACCAACACTGGCACGTCTGACCGACTTTTAACGAAACTTAACGAGTTCCGACTGACAAATGTAATGGCGGCCATTTGGAGTCTGCACTATAGGGAACCACACTAATGTCATTTTAGGAAAATATTTTTAACTGGATGTTTATCTATGTCTGTCTCTGTTATTCTTCACGTGAATGTCTCTATAAGCACATACGTGGTGCCACGGGGTGATAATGTGTCCAAGGAACCGTACGGAGATATTTTTGTAACTTAATATACTTTCCCTTAAAGGATTGAACATTTCCAAAAGCGTTACCATGATAGGGTGTGACTGGTTTGGTGGAACCAATGATGCGTTTTAAATATATATACTGGGTGTGAAAACTGTTCAATAGTTCTAATTAAAATGAAAATGTAAAACCAATGCTATGGATTATGTAACAGTAACAACAACAACAAATAATATATAAACCATTACGTACTACTACTACTACTACTACTACTACTACTACTACTACTACTACTACTACTACTACGACGACGACGACGAATACTACCACTACTACTACGACTACTACAACCACCACAGCAGCAGCAGCAACAATAATAATAATAAGAAGAAGAACATTATAATCATAATCATAATTAGGATAACGATATAGGCTACTACTATTACTACTACTACTACGACTACTACTACTACTACTACTACCACTACTACTACTACTACTACCACTACTACTACTACTACTACCACTACTACTACTACTACTACTACTACTACTACTAC
>JAUTBX010121443.1:0-10967 GCA_032361465.1 Lepetodrilus tevnianus | reverse complement strand
ATAGTTGTAACTGGGCTCCCGCCACAATAGAAAGCGTTGACGTTACAATAGTTGTAGCCTACAAGAGCGTCGTGCAAAGGCCGCCAGCACTGTTCTTTGGGGAATCTCTGGTTTCCTGGAGAGAGTTAACATACTGTAGTATTATTCCCATTCTGAATGAAATTGCAGACCGGCCCGTTGATCATGTTCAAAATTCAACTCACTATTATCATATTTTGTGAGATTTGAAGGATAGATGAAACTCATGGATCTTCTTTCTGTATGACATTTTACAAATATTTTCCTCCTAGCTTTCATTGCAAATTGGTGAAAGATTATCACAGCAATACAATGTTAAACTCTATAATCACTTACCGTTACTCACTTCTCCTAGTTTATACAAATTGTAATCACTTGCTAGCATGTAAAAATATCTACTGATACGTGCTCATGCTTCAAGTTGCCAGACCGTAAAAAGAACATACCAAATAACGAAGGAAGTGACGACCACGATCACGACCCTGGGGACATTCAATTCCCAAGTTCAATATGTCTGAGAGACTCTTTGTTGTATTTCGGACTTTACAAACAGCGCCCCACTGACGCCATTGTTGTATCAGAAGTGTCTCAGGCAGCTCAATATCGGATGAGATGCTTGCTCAAAATTCAATCCAGCTCGTGTCACTTTACGATGTGAACCATTGCAAGTGCCGATCGATATGTTTTTGAAAGTGTCGCTTTTCGAATTCCGCTGTCGAAGTCCGAGATGGACTGGTTGTAAAGCTTCTTCCTTCCTTCGGGCCGAGCGACGACATCCTGAGTCCTCGTAGCGGCAGGAAACGATTGGTCGCCCGTGTGACATAAATATTCGAGCATAGATTAGAAAAGTGAGAATTTGATTTACAGACTTGACCCAAAGCACAATCATTGTGTCACGGAACCAACCAATGTGTCATGCAAGCAAACATTCGGGTTGTGGGATATTGAAATGATTGCCACATCTATGGTTTGAAGAAATGGAGTTTGCACAAGAAAAACAAAAGGTTTCCTAAATAGAAAGTGCTCAGGAAATAATAATAATAATAATGCATAATAATAACGTGCCTATTCCATATTGTACACATGCTCATGACACTACATTATTACCCTGGTCAATGGATATGTGTGCACTCAATTCCTTCTCAACTCCCTGGGGATAATAGATTCAATTGTCAATGCATCTTGGTTATACAATATGATATGACTATTAATAGATATATGTAATTTAAGGTGGATGATATATTATGTATCAAATAATAACCATTAATTAACTTATAAATCCTGATAATAGTGAAATAATCTTGCATGTGACTCTAAACCCCAATCCACAAAAGAAAAACACAAGACTTCCCTCGTTATAGCACGGAGAGTGTGTTCTCGTGTAATCCAAGGGAGATAACTCTGGATAGAATATGAATAGCGACTATGATCAATATTTAGCCCCACGGAATTCCTGTTATAATTTCAGGCTGAGTTTATCAGATTTATTTATTTCAGGTAACACGGTTAAACATGAGGTTGTAATTAATATGCAAGAGCCAAATTATTCTAAAGTCAGTTCCTGGTATATATTTTATTATATAGTTCTATTATATAGAAGTATTTACTTCAATTTGTAGTTGTTGAGCAAGAGATTAACCTCGATCCTAATTCAAAATTTCATCAAGTTCATGTAATTTGGACATTAATGGTGCCATTTAGTCCGGGGGATAACAGGCAAAATAGCTTTAGCTTTAGGAAAATGTATTATTTGCTTATTTATTATTTGTTTCTTAGAAAATATATTTTGGAAAAATAGTCGATTATGGGTGCAATATTCCTGCTGCTAAGAAAAACACTAATTCAATCAATTTTGAAAAAGAAATATCCTCGCTTTTTCATTCAATGCATAATCACTACACCACTGACAGTGAAGGTAAGTTTCACGCTACTGGCCACTGTAATTTCTCGCCATTATCTAAATACGCCTTTTCTTCTTCCAGAATGTTGTGGACAAACTCCTGAAGAAGGCCAACGTGTCGCTGGTCGTTGGGACGTCGTCGTGGCGGGAGCAGTTCTGTGACGCCATCACAGTCAGCGCAGGTTAGTTGCATCAATACTGCTTCACCCATCTTACCAACCCACCAACCAGAAAAGATGTGAACAGTAAAATAATTGATCTTAATGCCAAGTTAAAAACACTTTAAAAAAATATATTATCAAACATATTGGAATCAAAATTAAATGTAAATATATAAATAAAAAAAAATTGGAGTGAGGCTACAAGGTACACACCTACGATAGTGATCCGATTTCATGCATTCCAAATTTTTAACATTCGAAAGATGAGGCAGAGAAATGGTTAGTTTTTCACTCACTATATGTCCAAAGGATCAGTGTGTTTGTCATTACGAGCTTGCTCATTTCCTGTCAACTATTTAATTTTTTAACCTAAAAAAGCTGAGCTTTCAAGTGGATGTACATTGCGTAAGGGTGAAATATTCCCACTTCAATGCAAAGCACTATTTCAATCAATCAACTCGAGTGGATGTTCCAATCGATATCACTATTGAGTCACGTAACCAATGATTTTGATTCTTTGTATAAAATCATTTATTTCATGATGAACACAGTATACCAGTAGACTATATGTTGCTGAATTTCAGCGAAACATATCCATGTCAGCAAAAGGATTATGTTCATATTTATTCAAAAGTAATTGACAGTTGAATAATCTAGATAATTAATATGAGGTGAATGAAAATATGGCTATTTTATGAATTTGTCATAATACTGAGATGTTCAAATGTGACATAGTGTAGCTGACACTTAATTATTTTTTTCAAACATTTTTTTCTTTTTCCTGTCATTTCCCAGCATTACATTTTGTGTTATATTTTTATATGAATAAAAATTTAACTTATTTGGACCTGAGTAGAGGTATTGAACCCTGGCCTTGGTGTCTTGTTATTATATCGTAATATAGAGATGTATATACAGCTTCAGAACAAATATCTTGGCATATCTCACATTTTTATGGTTGGTGGATTTGATACTGTTGTGTGTGCAGGTGTGTAGTAATACCCTTGGTAAATTTATCTCAATTTAACCCCTTCCTACTATGTGACAAAAATGCAGAGATTCAATTATGACATAAAAACTATTTTCAATGCCAATAATGAACACACCAAACATTTTGATCACAAAAATAATTACATCCAAATATGAACATAATAAATTATTCTTTATACCGTGAACAGAACACAAAATTAAATGTAAAGCCAGCCATTGTTACTTGTAGGTTAAGGGGTTAATGTCCTTTTTTATTAGACATCAATAGTTTTATAAATATTTGGCTTGCTTGTAAACTAGATTCCCCAGTGTGGCAGCATACTGTAATTGTTCTTCAAGGATATCTGATATTACGTCTATATTTATAATGTTATTCTATATCTAAAATTAATAATTTGTTATTGACATTGACATTGAGCCCATTCTCAACCAATAATCATGATATCAGTCCACAAAAGTCAATCGCAATTTTACCCTTGAAGGACAATTACTGCTGTCATTTGATGCCCATGAAAAGTAATTGAACGATAGACTGCCAAGTAGTATTCCACTTTTATGTATTATTTTTAAAAGGTCATTTATTATGCTTGTGCGATGTCAAGAAACTTTACATGTGTATTATCGCAAACCTAACTATGATATTAAATATTGTCGGTCCCCTCGAAGCATGTACAGTCTCATCCTTAACAACCCAGGGGTAGGAAGTTGGTTTGTTATAATCTTACCTACACGTGCTACCACCAGTATTTTCTTGTTCCGTATTAATACCATCTTGTATCTTGCTGTGGACCAATCACGTGCTTACGTTGTCCTACTTTCAGCGATTGGTCCAACAGTAACATACTTGAAACTAACTGACACTCAACTGTCCAAACCGCTTGAAAATAAATAATGTCGTGGAAATAATAAAATTCTATTTGAAAGTTCTCGCATAATATTCACAAAAGAAAGTCGCGTTTTTATTTGAACATCAAATATTGGTTGAAGCAGACGTAAAATCTAATCGAAAGATGGTTTGAAACGAGAACAACCATAGATGCCTGTATAAATGGTTAATAAACCCTCTCCATGCTGGATTACACACGGGCGCTACGCTTTAATGCATGTCCAGTTGCCTCCAGCATGGAGAGAGTTAATAACTTTAGGCGTTCTGGGTCCACGCCCCTGGGTCCAAGGATGAAACCGAATACAGTCCATGCATTCAACTTATTCTCTCATTGCTATATCATCATTTGCAGAAATCTGCTGGGGTAATCACTGTTTTTCTAGTATCTGAGCATCTGAGCATTATGAAAACACGTAGATATGTAAATGTCTATGATGCATATCTACCGTCAGTGTCTGGACAACAAACTAACTGGTGGCGGGAGTTTGTGACTAACTAATTAGTAGCCAGCTTGTGCTGTATGTCTTGCCATTCTAATAACGCTGATACTCAGCTCAACTGGTTAATTGCAGACCAGTAGAGCTTTATGGTACGATCATGTGTATGTTGTCCGTCGTAATGCATCCGTATCTTATACAACATCGATACTATATTGCATTTTTATTGCGTCGGGAGGGGAGTCAATTTGATAATTCCTATTAACTGAGTGATTAAATATTTAGGATTTAATTTGGAACAAGTACACACAAACAAAACAAAAAATAATTAAACATATAATAAGGATAAACATACTTAATGAAAGAATCTTGAAAATGGCTCTAAATGCCGATTATGAATAAATAGAGATTAATACACGAGCTAGTGTGACATATTGATTTTACGACACGAGTTCCTTCAAAGTTGATATTTTTATTTATGATTATTTATGTCACGATTTATGCTTCACCATATGGTGGATAAATAGAAATATTTAATGTGTGTTTTATAATTCCACAAAGTCTATTTACCAATCCAGGTGAGCACCGCTCTTGTTTGTACATAAAAATGAAGACAAGCTTGAGCAAAATCGTTATTAGTGAAGTACGATTTACTTACATGTCAATATCCTTAGATTGCGTAATCAGAAACATTACTACCTACCGTATATGCTCGTGTATAAGTCGAGGTTTAGGTACTCAGAAAGAAGGAGCTGAGAAGGAGGGTCGACTAATACACGAGGTCATCTTTTGAACAAAATCATTTTCCAGTCTCGAGTCTCGCACATGGCTAACGTTAGTGTATCTATAGGTATATTTAAAAACAGTCCACTTTAAACAGTATGAGTAGATCTATTTGAGTCAATGCAATCAGGTGGTATATATACCTTAAAAGAAGAAATTTGGTTTTAAACAGAGAAGAAAAAGAAGGATGATTCGTGTAAAGGTTTGTATAACGTCGATCACCGTTCACGAAATACTACGTATAGCATACAAGCTCGGTGTACACTTATTAGGAAAATGGGCACAAGTTTCATTGTTCGTTTCTCAGGGATTACGATATACTTTGTGACTTGATTACAGATTATGAAAGTTAATTAACTCTCTCCATGCTGGAGGCAACATGCATAGATGCCATAAAGAACAGTGTCTGTGCCTGATCCAGCAGGGAGAGGGTTAACCTAAGATATAAAATGAAACAAAAAATAAATATAATATAAATTTTTGACAATGAATATGATAGCATCTCGGGACCATCATTGCTGAAATTGACTTAGGAACAGTATGTTTTAAATAGAGTTATTAGTTGAATGTTATAGTGGCTGTTTGTCAGGAACCTGAAGCCTTTAGGATATTCATTTGTAACGTAAACCGTACACCAGCTTTAGCCCATATCCTGCCACGCCCCGCCACACCCGGCGACACCTCGCCCCACCCACCCCGCCCCACCCACACCCGCCCCACCCACACCTCACTTCTCGCCCCACCCACACCCCACTTCTGAAATGTTAGAAGAACCAATGGTGTTTAAAACATCAAATACTGTAGCACTTACGTTCATAGAATAAAAGTACAGGTTTTAATTTTAGCTGTTTATCGTGATTGCGTACTCACAGAATATAATTATCCTGTCAATAGTACCATTAGTTAACTTCTTTGGTTTCCCGTCCATTGAAGTCATATGATACTAAAGCATACCACTGTCGTAATACCACAGCATACCACTGTCATATGCCCTGCTACCTTCTAGCCTGTCTGTACTTTCTGCTCCGAGACATGCACAGTTACACTGTGCGGTGTTGATCCTTTGTAACTGCGTATGTCTCGGACAGAAAGTACAGACAGAACAGCTAGAAAGGAGCATGTCCATAATGTCACAGCATTGGCGTATTAGATTCACTGCATGGCTGGGATGTGTATGTTCACATTTATTAAAGTAGTGCAAGGCTTTAATGCTATTATAAATTTATGGCTAAAATATCTGTAAACAATGGCATTGGGTCACCTATGGGTGAAATATTCCCTTTGCAACATCAAGTGACAATGTCAATGAAAATGTTTTCCCCAACAAGTTTTCTGGAAAATATTCCATTTTTACAACAACCAAAAAAGAAATGGTTGCAAAATAAATTGGTTAAATATAATATTTACAGTGATTTGTTGGTAATATATCTTTGATTTTTCAATATATATTTGTTTGGACTGATTATGCCCTACTTTTGAAGTAAATATTAGACAAATGTACATATGAAGGTGCAACAGATGTGCTTGTACAAGAGTGAGTGAATGATTATGCGGTGATGTTAAACTCCGTAATCGCTCGCTCGCTCTTGTACGAACACATAACCTTGCAGATATCAGATGTATTATCATAATGTTTTGTTGTACGCTACGAGCACTGTAAGCCAGTCGAACACAGCCCACAATTAATATACGCAGCATTTCTCACATTACTAATCAGCATCAGAACATCACGATGATCACCAGCGACAATCGACGCGACTATATATTTCCGACTAATTCGGCGATGAATTATGAAGTGCATATCATGTTAATTTATGTATATACAAGTTTGGGAGTTTCTCCCGAGGTATTTCGTTTTGACTTCTTGTTGTAACTTTTGTTCAGATACTGAGCCAGTCTTTATCCAGGCATTATTATTGTTATTATTATTATTGTTATTATTATTGTTATTATTATTGTTATTGTTGTTGTTTCTAATATGTGGAGCTACAATGGAATGAACTAATATCATCTCGGGGTAAAAATATACAACGGTGGCTAGTCGGTGTTGCTAATATAACTTGCTGTATGTACACGTTCATCTTACGAGTTAGAAATTATATTTTATTTAAATTTTGTTACGATTTACAAAAATAGCTGAAAATTTAGTTTTTCAGATATTGCTGTACTACTAGAAAATAGCTGAATAGCTCAATTTCTATGCGCGATCTATTAACTTTAATATTTGATAATAATAATAATCAATACATATTTGTATAGCACAAAAATCCAACATAACTGAGGCCTGTTCAGGAGGGCGCGAGCCCGCGAGTACACGCGTAAACTCGCCTCCTAAGCGATTGTTCTTTTTTAAGACGTCACACGTGTACTAGATCGCGGGGGTCGCGCCCTCCTGACCAGGCCCCTGAACATGGATGAGTATGATGAGATGAGGCTAAGGCATTTTTGGTATTGTTTAGGGACAACAAGTTTACCTTTTACTCTTTGGTCTAAACTAAATTTCAATTAATATGAGTAAAACGTGTCTTTACTATGACTATGTATGACAATATTCAGTTTTTCAAATTAATTTCGGAATGACATATAAATTGTCAAGCTGAGAGATGGGCTTGTACATACACATGGATATGAAGTTGACAAACTATTTTCTATTTCAACATTTCTCCAGTATGATTGTTAGTTGTTGGATTATTTTAGCGTTGATGGTTTTTGAATGGGTATGTGCAAGTATCTTTCCAATGATTGTAGACCAGTTAGACAGAATAGTAGCTACTACATAGTGTGCCTGCTATACGTGTGTAGGTATGTACATAACAACGTATATACTTACTTACCCGTTGTATGTTGTACAGTACTTGTGTAGAGACTCACCCCTCACAGATATCACTGTTCTTTCATTCAGTCGCAAAGTGAAATGAAATAAAATATTGAAGCATACGTAAAATGTTCAAAATAAGTCGTAGTTTATTTATTGCAATTATTTAGTTAATGGGATAAATGTTCCTTTTTGTATTATCTATGTTAACTGCAGAAATGATAGTGTTTTTTTCAAAATAATTGATTTAAAAGAATATTGATGGTTAACAAGATTTTGAAAAGAAATTGTTTGTTTTCAACTTGAATAATTCTCTTAATATTTGCTTCCAATCTGGTAGTTGGACGAGGTGGTAAGTGATAGAATTGAGAAGTCATTCTTAACATTATATGTTTATTTATTTTTAAGCATCTAGAAATAATGTTTGCCTACGTTTTTGGTATCTGGTCATATCTTTCTTCATATTTGGAAGAATTTTAATGTCAGAAACAATTAAAATAGAGAAGTTGTATTTTTATGTGCTTAGATAAATTAGTCTTTTGACCAGAAGAAAAAGTATTTTATGTTATGTCCTTTATAGTGTCCCATTAAAAAAATACGTAGTAATTTTTGTAATATTTCAATCTTATTGATATTATTATAGTTAGGAATGAAATAATTGTGACAATTTATCTGCTGTTTATGGAAATCATTAATTTTAACTTTACAAAATGGCTACCACAGCATGTGAAGTCAAAACATTGTCAATTCGATGCCATTTTCTATTATTCTATTTTTATATTTATATTTAAATATACCCTATTATACTTTGACATTGAACATATTACCAAAATATAAATCTACTTTTTTCAAAAACTAAATACATTTTACATTTAAAATTCTGTTTAATTGTTGTCATAATTATGTTTCAATTTTCTATTTAATATGTTTGGCACAGCTCATCCAAAAGAAAATTACGACAACATTCGGCATTTTGTAGTATTGTCATACCGTTTAAAGAATGGTCACAAACCGAAACAAATAATTTGTTCCTCATTTCTGCCAATTTTCCAGTCAATATAGGTATCCATCCTCGCACCAAAATGGTACTTTATCTCATTTTTCTTCATATGGTACCACATGAAGTGAAACAGAATACAGTACCCTGGAGGTGTGAGGATGTATATTCTCCTATAATTCTAATTTAGAAGTTGGAGCAGGAACTACAGGTCAAAATTAATGATCATTGATACTTTCTTTTATATTTCAAGCAACCCTACCTGCTTAAAAATTACCTGGAAGTTTCCCTTGCCAGTTCTAACCCCATAAAACAGACATCACAGACATTGGAGTTTTACCAGTCTTTTTCAAAACATTCATTGACGTCCCTGTATTTTATTGTCATTTTAATTATTGGTCCTGGTTTATTTAATACATTTGAGATCAACTTTTTTTTTAGTGATATACTTTGATTATTTCATCTATACTACCGTCAGAATTTAAGGGAACGTATAATTATGATGCATTTTGTTCGTACAACGAGAGGAGACTGATAACTACCACTGTTACACAACCCAAAGAGACAGGAGCTGCTAGCCAGTACATTTTCTCACAAGTATTTGTAAATTTCATTACAATTACTTTATTTTATTTGTCTGAATTTGAAAGTAATATGGACATATCAATATAGCATTGTTTCCTTAAATTCTGACGGTAGTATCTGTGGTAGCATAAACATATAGTGCAGTCTTGAGTATGTCCTTTAATTTACAAACAGGACTTATGTTAAGTGGATGCACAATAAATATGTGTTGTCTGATATGATGTCATGTATCATGGTGTGACGCGGTATGTTTCTGTGTGCGATGCTGCTAGTGGCGGAAGAAGGTAGAGATTCAATAATGTCGATGTGTAACTCTTGGATGAATGCAATTTTCTGAAATATTGATGATGATGATGATGATGATGATGAATTTATTTTTAAAAAAGTATTTATTGGGAAAATGTGTATTATGATGATGGTGATGATGATGATGATGATGATGTTGATGCTGCTGCAGGGGATGAGGATGACTCTGAGGATGCGGAGGAGAAGCTCCCGTCGTGTATGGACTACGTCATGCACTTCCTGACGCTCTTCTGGAAGGTCCTCTTCGCGTGTGTCCCACCCACAGGTGAGCGAGATCGAGTGGCTGGCTGGCTATCGAATCATTGATTGGCTAATGGTTTGTTTGATGATTAGTTAGTGAATCAATTATTGGTTAATGAATAAATGGTTGCCTAGTACATCAATGATTTCTTAGTGAATCAATGTTTTTGCGTAGTGAATCAAATTTTCCTAGTGATTATAATTTAAACATAAGTATAGAAATCTCATCATGGTGCCCCGGCATGATTGTTTACGAAAGTTACCTTTCTGACACGATATTGATAGGATGTGCTGTCTGTAGAGTGACGTTGCAGTTGTAATCCTTGGTCTGTCAGTACCAGCTGGTTCTCGCAGGTTTACTTCAACGCTACAGATGTCGATGGTTGTCTGCAAGGGAAGTAACTCTATTTGTTTCCTCAGACTACTGGAGTGGCTGGGCGTGCTTCATGGTGTCCATCGGGGTCATCGGCCTCCTGACGGCGTTCATCGGCGATCTGGCCTCCAGCTTCGGCTGCACCGTCGGACTTAAAGACACGGTCACTGCCATTTCCTTCGTGGCACTCGGCACTAGTGTGCCTGGTAAGTACAGTCACGTGACAGAAATAGGGGGCGTCACTAGTGGTGAGATTCTTTCGTCTGGGGAAGAGTTGTGAACTAGCGCGCTTATGGCTTGAGTGTAGGCGTGTCTTCTATCACGTCCGCGCGAAAATTTATCGAGTATGTACGTTGGTGATGAAATACGTTGGGAGTACATTTTTTCGTACAAAAAATGGCTATTTATGGCTTCACATTTGTTTACCGCTAGCTAATGTCCGATGGAAACATAAATATAGTGGAACGTATCTCTAG
>JAUTBX010121431.1:0-21089 GCA_032361465.1 Lepetodrilus tevnianus | reverse complement strand
TGATATATACTTGTATATTATTGATATTTGTTACGGATAAGAATGTTAATAACCTAGCAAATTGGTATTTATTTATGATATATCTAGAAAATAATATAATATATAATATTAAGTAATAGGCTACATGTAGATGTATGGCCTACAGGTACTGTCATTCTATAGTATAATATAATATAATAGTATGTATTGATACCGGAATATTGTGATTTTGTTGTTGTCATATTATGTTTCAATGTTCAAATGTGCGTTGTATCCTCTATCATTAATTAAATACTACGGACATTGGTTCCTTTTATTAAGGCTTGATAATTTCATACAGTCTACTTAATTACTGGAAAACTCCTCTAACGACATAAAACCACGACGTATAATAATAGGATGCCATTGCATGGTTTCAAAATATCCTCTCCAATCCGATTATCATGACTGATCTTGCTAACCTCAGAAATAGGATTTTCTTCTGAGAATTCGTTGTGGTTCTTGTCAAACCTAAGGGTCCAGTATGCCACAAGCTATACTCTTATTAGTTGTCGCTACGTCGCATTCCTTGAACTATATGAACTCAGGAATGGTGCTTCTTAAAGTATTTATTTTATTAATTTTAGGCACCATCGTTAACTGGGAAAAAAGGCGGAAATGTAAACAAAATACATCAATATCAACGAAAACAACGTATATTATTAACAAGTTCATTCTATATTTTCTCTAATAAATATAAAGTTATAATTGAACTAATCGTAACATAATACGTGTTTTGAACTGAATACAATAATTGGGTTATATTTGCAAATATCCTTTTAAATATGTTCTCCTGTATTGTATGGTGATGTCAGAGAATTCTTTAATTTGAAAACTTTTACTGAACTCCGAAAGTTAAATACAATATTATTCTGTCAAGTTATAAATGCGATATTATTAGCAGCAATTGCCAGTCTCGTTGATGTTGACAATCTTTCCACTGATACATAGAATTTTGCTTTGGAATTGAATACTATACATGTATGAAAGATCAACAGAAACAGAAAGAAATTTTGCAAAGATGATATCCATGTAAATAATATATAACATATGAACGCAGATATGCAGCACTCTGGTTTTCGTCATATAGTATATGTGCCCATGTATATTTTCATAAGCTTTCTTCCATCAAAACGTAAATAATTGTTAATTACAAAACATGATCGACATTCATCCCCCATGCTTATTTCATTGGATTTTCCCCATTGGATTTTACTATTTCTAAAGTTGAAAAGTTGATTGACTATGAGACAGTTCTATCGAGATTAAACAAAAATAACGTCTACGTTTTAGTCACAATCATTTTGATATGAATAAAAGTAGATAGTATTTCTTTTTAATACATGTCTTGATTTCGTCTCGGAGACTTGATAAGCGAAAGAAACGACGTCGATTTCCGAATCAAGTTATTCAAGGAACGGACGGATTGTAAGGTAGTCCTACAATAACACGAGGGAAATTTTATTATCCTTTAATTCCGCAATCAATGCATCTTATGGCTGGCAAATCCCTAGTTTGGTTACATTGCCTTGGATTAACACTATAAGGTTTGATTAGATTCTCTTTAATGCTCGATCACTCCCATACGACTGTTCGCGATAAGCGAGCCATGTGTCGGCTCCTGATAAGAAAGTCGCACTGGTCGATAAGTGACGTCATTGGCGTTCTGGGGGCAGAACGGGGGAACGGGAGGGACAGGGAGGAATTACTAGTATGTGAAGGAGAATAGAAAGTAGTGAAAGTGATGGGAATGTAGTAGAATTGTAAAGAATGTGTTAACTTAGTGCTATTTATGTACGTTTGTTTGTTTATGTGTGTGTGCGCTCGTGTGTGTGTGTGTGTGTGTGTGTGTGTACATGTGTGTGTGTGTGTGTGTGTGCATGTGTGTGTGTGTGTATGTGTATGTGTATGTCTGCTGTTCAAAGAACTTTAAATGAAACTGGCACCCTGGTTCTAAATATACGTCACCAAACGAAGTCAGTTTTTAATTAGATCCCTACCTATTAAACCTAGATATAATTCCGATGAATTTGCAACATGGACCATTTCCTGAATACATTTGAAATCTCTGTCTTGTGACGTTAAAGCTGTGCCTGTTTCACATAGTAAATGATTATGTACAATTTCACTTTCTTTTTTAAAAAGAGAAGAAAAGTACAATTAGAGAGGGCAGGTGCATTGGTTACCTGACGGAAGGTCAGACAGGTGATCCCCATTTCCCAACCACCACCACACACACGTACATTTCAACACCCGCTCCCCGTCTACCAAATCACCACCCCCATCGTACCTTCCCTCTCCCCTCCAACATCCACCCTCCTCCTACTTTTCCTCCTCCTCCTCCTCCACATCCTCCTCCACCTCCTCATATTCCTCTGTTCTCCTCATCCTCTTCGTATTCCTCTTCTGCTTTCTCCTCCTCCTCCTCTTCCTTCTTCCCATCTCCTCCTCCTACCTTCCTCCCCCTCCCCCTCATCCACCACCCCACCCTACCACAGGGAGACCTTCCTTCACCACACCTTGTCCTCATCCTTAATCATCATCAGCATCCACGTGTCTTCACCTCCCTCATTCATACCTCCACCGGTCCGTACTCGCAGTCGTCAAAGGCAGTGCCTCGCCATTTAATACACAGCACTGACTATACACGTGAAGACTTTTACCTTTCAAATCTATTCAACCGCGGCCGTTTCCAATCTCTGAACGACCGACCGTTTTTGATAATTATGCAAATACGACGTCACGGCTGAGAGATAATGACCCCGAATTTAACAAAAACTTCGCAGATGTCATGTGTCGCACGAGACGAGGTATATTTACAGGACTGGCAAGAAATAATTTATTGACCTGATCTTAGTAGATTTTGTTGTTATCATCTGAATGCTGTTTCCAGGCATTGAAAACGCCAGTATAACGTCGATAATATAAAGTAAAACGTCAACGTATGATTTTTCTGATAGGCATCGCCAAGGGAGGTAAATACCCTCTAATTTTGGTTGAAAATAAATCGTCCGTCACAGTCCGATGTTTATCGAGTGTCATGCACTATATCCAAGACAACACTATTTATTCCACTCTAGTGGACGTATGCATATGGTTGTAAATAATTTACAACGGTATACATATGGTGTAAAGTGATACCATTATCAGTATTATGTATATACTATCCGGAAATGTCACATTGGTGTATTGTTTAGCTAAAATTGAAGGTTTTATTATTTATTTAGGGTTATTAATCATGTTAAGATATCAATATCAGAAATCATATTTATTCTGTTTCACTCGTCAGTATACACGCTTGACTACATTGCAATTGTATTAGATCTGGCCCAGAGATTAAGAAATAGTTTGAGTACGATTTCATGCTCAAGCCAAAATTGTATATGCGGAATTGTGAACCAAACTTTGTTGAGCATGAAATCGCTCTCATGAAGTCTTTCTTTTAAATTAATATACCAGTCCTAAATCTTACGTAAGCAAGGCAACAACTTTATATTATTATTATTATTATTATTATTATTATATATTATATATATTATATATATATATATATATTACATATACAAATAAATACTTTTGTAGACGACTAGTATACGAAAATATATTTGCAAATGTCAATGTTGATGATATGATCCAAATCTAAATTTAAGCCATTGTTTGAAATGCAATTATATTATTTCCAGTACTACATTAATAGAAGCTATTTTAGTTTGGGATGTGTATTTGCTACTTAATTTCAAATTGAAATTAGATGTAATGTAATTTAATATTACTTAAATATCATTTAAAATTGAAAGAGGGTGTGAAACAATGACCAATTTAATATTACTTAAATATAAATTAAAATTCACGGAGGATGTCGAACAATAACAAATACATGTTCTTAAAGCCTAATGGAGGCAGTGCTATTGATTCAGTTTCTTTTGGTGAGTTATTTTTTTTTTAATGTAAATTAAAATTCAATTCAAGACTCAACCAAGACGTAATCTATGCAGAACGACATTATTTACTAGTATACTTAATTATTCATGCCAGTCAGCGTAATCAGCCATACCTTAAAGATACTGCACAGTTCATCTAATAGTTTTCAAGCTTTCTCCTTGTGTTAATGTAATATTAAACACTTAAATGTGCTCTCCATTGAAACAAACATGAATGACTGCACACGGTTTGAAATTTACATCGGTGCGAGCTTTGCAGAACGGAAACCCAAATGACTTCAGCAGACACTCACATAATTAATTAAACTTTTACACTAATGTTTATAAAACGTTACACAACTTCTAAACATGCCTAATTACTTATTAATTACTATTACTTGACATACAAATTGCACAGTATAATTTATTATACTCATCTAATTATTGGTTTTAGAGAAAGTGCTTGTATATGCACATATGATTACTAATTTCGACTTCTGCCTCAATATATCAAATTAATCAGTCGGCAATGATTAATAATTAACAAATCATTGTTTGAATTTAATATGTTTAAATACAGACAACTATTTCTAAGACGAATAGTTTAGCATATGTCTCAATCTCTGTAGACATCACCAATCACATCGATATTTATTCATATATAAATATGTCAAAGTAAAAAAAGTTAGTAACAAATTAACTATTTTTAAAGACAGGCAATTCGTTATAAATCATATTTCATCCGGGATGGTCTAGCATAAGGTACAATCAGTGTATGCATCGACAATCACGTCGATACTCATTCATATAAATATGTCAAAGTAAAAAAGTTAGTAGGCCCTTCAGTAATCATTAACAAGAAAAGCGCAACGGTGAAATGAATTTCATCTGACTGGTTTCTGCGATAACGCTGGAAAATACCAATAACATCGAGTCAAACTCGCTATGATTCAGGGACACAATCAATCCAGCATATTGTGTTATGCTATCTCTAAATCGCGAATAATCAAGAGACATAACGTCAAATACAGTTACCATGAGACACAATAATAAACTGAAAACGTAATATTTTCATCGAAATTAAAGAAGCAATGAATTTCAACATTTTAACGTATGTTTTCATCGTCCGACAATATTTAAATATTTAGTTTTTCTTAATGTTCTTAGAGTAAAATTAAAATAACATTCAAATTTAATACAATTCAGTTGTTACGGAAGTTTATTTTGTGTGTTTTTTTTTTTTTATAAAAGAAATACTAATTATTATTACTAATACAACTTATGCAAATAAGAAACATAATAAACTGTTAAATGTTTGATAAATACTAATCTTAAAATACGGATATAAAAATCAAAATATACATATACTATAATACTTATGGTATAGTAAATATATTCATGAAATAGTATAATAATTATAGATTTTGATTTTCATATCGATATCGAACGGATGTATTTAGGATGTATGGTTTATGGACAGATAAGGCATACATAAAAACACATATCAAAATATCACTTCACAGTATGTTAAAATAGCAATTTTAAGTGTCGCTGCATAATTTATACTACAGTATTTTCACGAGAGATTTCAAACTTGTCCATTGAAAAACAAAATACAAACCAGTTCATTGGAAAGATAATATTTCTACTAACATTGGTGCAGAGGTACCCGGGACAGGTTCGACCATCTACACTAGCGTTACCACCAGATCTATCATGACTATTATTTATTCGTACGTAGAAGTAAAGATACCATCCTTTACATGATAATCCGAATATATGTATAGTGTAGCTATACAATCTCATGTTTTCTGTAATATGAGTCATCGATAACAGCGATGAACGTTATAAATGACACTAAGGTTTATAACTATCTAATAACAAATCAGATCTCGTTTCGCTAATTCGTTTGACATTCTTTTACACCAGCGATATACATATACAATATCTGAGTGTAAGTTTCGTATCTGAATTTTAATGAACTTGCACTAATATGATATTATATCGTATAATTCATTATTTTTATTTGAATCTGTTGTGCCTGTATTTATTGAAATATTACATATTTAATGACAAGGCACTGATATAGATATATATATGTAGCTAAATTGCGCATGCAAGTGAGGCGGGCGTGCATGGAGTCTGAAACTCTAAATGGCAGTGCTTCGCATTTAACATCCAGGTATCCTTTCATGATCTCTCTTACCCGCTAATAGACCATGGTGCTCTCTTTGCAATGCATTAACGATCGGCAAAGAGAGCGTTATGGAATCTTAGTGGATAAGAGAGCTTTATGAAAGGATACCCAGATAGGTATGAGATAACAATACTTGTTTCCGTGTTTCGAGGATGCGCAAACACGAAACTACATCCAGGCCAGACCACAGACCACAAACAACAGTCCGAGGCGTGTCACGGCGATGCTTCGATACCAACTTATAATGTGACACAATATTTCCTCTACGTTAATAAACAGACACAGTCAGCAGGACCATTGGAAAGTGAGTAAAAGGCGGTCTACCCTGTTAAAATACGGGTAATTATGAAAGATGATATCAGCGGGGGAGCAGGTAATTCTGACTCGCATCAGACGGTCCGTATGCAACAGGTGGACAATTCAGATAACACCGCCTAGGGAGCGTGACAATACACCTTTGTTCGTTTCACGGCAATGAGAAGATTGAACAATGCACGCCACTCACGTGTTCATCCCCTTAACAGATAAGACCCCTTTAAATGTTCAATTACGGCGAATATTGAAGTCCTCAGTCGGCGCTGCTTCTAAATGGACGAATGTAAGCGGCAACACGCGGCAGCGAAGCGAGATGAATCACTATATACGTACATTAAATGTAGTGGGACATGGCTGTCAATCAAGTGACCAGGGTATCGTTTCTCGAAGCTCTCTTAGCCACTAACGGACCATAGCACTCTCTTTGCCGATAACTAATACATTGCTAAGAGTGTGCTATGGTCCCTTGGCGGCTAAGAGACCTTCGAGAAACGATAACCTGTTCTTTTGGAAAGCTGTTGCTGAGTAAAATTAAGGAGCCATTTAATTCACCAATTTGCTGGCACATGCTGCCCTTACGTCTATTGAGAAGATACACTAGCATCGGATGTTGAATTCGTGGCACTACACAACACACTAAACTGTTACGTGATTTTGAATATATTTCAATAATTTGATATATTCTTCTGAAATCTTAACAGATTCCATTTCATACGGCGAGTTGATTTATGGTATGCACTTTCTGCACTACAGACAATTGCTGTAGTAAAATGTTACTCTAAATTAGTAACGTCATCAATCAAATGGAATATAGACCTTCAGAAATGATCACCGTGTCCATATTTTTAAATGGCTATAACTGCTCTTAATCACCCAACAGATTGGTAAATTGATCGAACATGTCACTATGATAAATTATTACATAGTATAATACGCATAGTGTCTGAGAACAAGTAGTCGTTGCCTGAGCACATATGAATACTTTATGTCAGGGAAGAAATCTATATATCAAAACTAGCAAAACTATATAGAATTGGTCAGGTATATATGATTTTTTTTTTCCTAAATTTGAAATAACATTTATGATGGATTGGGTTGTTCTTTGTATGACATGATGAAAAATCTACATGGTGAAAGTGTTTGAAAGTTCGCATAGAAAACGCATTAAATTGCTATTCATACACATACAAAACACGGAATGAGCACTTTACGAACACAGCATGGGAGCTCACAATAAGATATGATCTCATTTACAAATGCCTCTCATGTCACATAATAGAGTTTAAATACTATGAAGATAACAGCATCTTGCCTTTTAAGTATTTTCTTCAGGATAAGTCAACTATCAAATAAATGATGAATCTAATGTGTGGTCCATTATCTATTTAGTCCGTAACAATGTTCCAATTGTATTTTTTTACTTATTGATATGTAGACCGTGTATGATTCATTCATTAATTAAAAACTAGTTATGCACATATACACCTGGAATTATAAAGAATTCATAAATATTAATAATATTATATCATAGGACTAACATTTAACAATCTTAACAGCTATGGACCATATGAATAACATTGATAGCTCCATACGCTAGCATGGCTGGCGAAATTATTATGAAATTATTATGGACCAATTTTAGCCCTCTGATAATAATAAAAGACAGTTTCTAAAAATATAAATAAATTTAATGTAACGCTTTCAACTTTCGACGACCCGTCATCGCAAAAGATTTACCTATAAAACTGGCAAAGCATTTTATATACAAGACCAATCTTGAATACCATTGGTAACATGTAGTCAAAATAAGCAGTATGTCCTATTTAGCATCTTCCAATTCATTTACTTTTCGTATCGAAAGTTCAGATAGTTCCAAAGAACCATGGCATAAAGATAACGAAACTTAAATTAATTAATAGCTTTACAAGAAAAATACATACAACATTTTAAAATAATAACATAACATATAGTTTGAAAGCATTAGACCATAGGCGCGGATTGAAGGTGATTTAATTAATATCAACATGCATGTGTAATAACAGAAACCATAAATAGAAGTATATGTAGTTAGGAATAAACATTTGTATCACAGTAAATGGTTCCAGGATATCACACTGACATTATTATTATGCTAGTTAGATACTTCAGTAGGTTTTATTATGACACAGGCTATATTATATACTTGATGCCGCAATAAATATATAGTTAAACAAACATAGATGCTACGGTGTAAATAATACTAAATATAATAGCAAACGCGTTAGGTATTGTTAAATTACAAATACATTTGAAATTAGTGGTTGTACTGTTGGATACGTGAACGAAAACCTTTGTACGTAGCTATTTGAAGACATAATTGACTTCCGTTCCAATACCAAATTAATGTTACAAAATCTCTGTTGGTTGAAGACATTTTAAAATAACGAAATTATATGTTCATAATGCGGACATAGTCTATCAACAATGTTTGTGATCTAAATAAACGGTATTTTCTTTAGATTATGACCAAACATGCCAATGGCTATTCTCTTCAGAACTTACCATGAATCCACTCGGACTGTCCGGAGTGTGCGTACAACACTTAAACCAGGTTTTCTCCATGTATGCGATATCCACTTCCACCGTACATCCATCCTTAATATACAAATACCTACGACCGAGCTTATTCACTGCTCTATACCATCTAACCTCGTACAAGGAAAACCTCGCTGTTTTAAATCCCCCTAACCTCACTGGAGTTGCGATAATTTTAGAATTCAATTTTGTTCACGGGCAGGGAAGATATTCATTATAGGAATTTATTACAGTTTGCGGGGTGATAAGCGACTTAGGGGTATCTTGCTGCTATGTTGCCAGGGCTAAATATTGCTGTAGATAAAAGTCAAAGTGTTTGGGGGGCAAGGGCACGAGATGATGCTGCCAGCGTTCGCTAGCATCGTCGTCGATAACGACCCGGCACTGTCCGGTACGGGGCTTGATCGTCTTATCAGCTCGAACCAGAATCAACCAATTCTCTTTCTTTCCCAAGAAAGCGATTTCACATTAATTTCATGAGAGGAGAATTCCAAGAACCTCATTGCTCATCGCTGATAAGAATTTCTCATCCCCCCTCCCCTCCCCTTCCCTCTATCACTGAAGATTCCAGTTGATTTTTTTTTTCCTTTTTATGATTTCGTGATTAAATCTGATATTGAAGTCGCATTCGCTAACAAAGGCCGCTCGTCTTGCCGGTTTGTGATGTGTGTCATATCGGCTACTTTTAAGGGGTTAATGTCGAAGACTTTTAGGGGGTTAATAACTTGCGAGAGAAATATCTTTATCATTCTTACCTTTACAACTACAAGTTTGAAGGCAAGAAAATTTGTATTTACATTTTATGGCCATAAGATGTATTTTAGCTTTTTTACTAAGCCACCAAGTCGTTTTATTAGTGTTAAGCAAATAAATAATGTACTGAAATACAGTTAAATTGAAAAGTGTTGTCAATATCTTGTTTGAACATATGCTAGTAATCAGTACAATTGTAATAATATATAGTATAAATTTCGTTCATCTACAAATACCATAGGAATAGACGGGGAACGTCGTAGAATAATTTTTAAATTGTCTGTTAAACGTACCGCCTTGAAATCCGTTCATAAAATAACAATTAAGTGTTATTTGCATGTATAACATTCACACTGCATATTGTCGTAAATTCTTGCATATGTATTTGCATAGGACTTGAATAATTATGATTAATTTTTATGTCATAACTCTCTGGTAATACTGTTGTCGTAGATTCTTAGATATATGGCATAAGATTGTATGTTAATTATTCCATGTTTTCAGTTGCATGCACACTACTTCTTACATGATCTCTTGCTACCGTAATGCATGTACCCGGTATATTAGTTTTATTAAATTTAAATTAATTCTAAAATTACATTTCACGTCTTCATTGTAAATGTACTTGAAAGGAGCACTGCAAATACTAAGTTCGCAAACGTTAACTAAAGCATGCAAATGAGTACACTACACACAATCTGCATCATTCTATTCAGTACTTGAACATGTAAATGCTGCTTCATACTACTGAGTAATTGAAAACGTAAATTCTGCATCATTCGCCATAAATCAGCTTAAAACATATATAATCTGCAACATCATATCATACAAAAGTCAAACGTGTTGTAGATTGTATTTTGTTATTATGAAACTGATTTATGATGAATCATGCTGCCTTTACATGTTCAGTATATTAACTATGTAGAATGATGCATATTTGTATGTAGTGTGTAGTCATTGTTAGTCTGGGTCGCACCTTGTTCTTACCTAAATACTCCTATTCAAAATAACACCATATCAGTTAAGTAAGTCTAGCTTCGTGGAGAACATGGGTTAATTATTGTATTTCAATATACATGTACTACCAATCAATATGTTATACTATAAAATATGTACTTTAACCCTTCGAGACTATGGATAGTCTTAGTCCGTTTTTATTGACGGGTCTGAATATTATACATTATTATCAGATGACGCATCCACCCATTACTACAATAATGAGGATACGTAATGTTGATTAATGTGCACATTGAGGTTAGTTCAAAGACATCAGCATATTTTACCACTTGCAAACTGTGAATCTACAAGCCCACGTTTCACAAAGTGGTCGTACTTTAGTCTGGGCGTAAATCAGACCTCAGATAATGTTGTCTTTTCCTGAGATCCAGTGTTCAGTTAATAATGAAAACTGAATTTCTGAAACTAAATTTGTTTCGAGAAAGTGTGCACTGGTATGTTAAGTGGACAGCAAACTACGTAGATCCATATGTGATTTACCTGAGAAAAGTGAGAGATCAAAGAACAAGATTGGACAATGTTTCGCCCTATGGTCAATTAGGGGATCAAACTGCTGTCTCAAAGCTTTGTCTACGACATGTCCCCTGCTAATAAAATAGGGGCTCCTCACACATCGTGCATCAACACCACCGTAATGTCGAACACTTCTTAACAGCAGGAGGGACGTTTCAATACTCCTTGCATCGCTGTGGTGGCATACCAATACGCCACGTATTGATACATGCACATATTAGGTCACAGAAAAATAAGTACAAACATTTACATAGATTTGTATATATAATAATAATGTTATTTTCCCACTGAATACAGAATCCGTGCAACTTTTGCTATCTTCAATTTGTATCTAAAATATTTAACAGAGCCACCTTTCAAATTTGTATTAATAATGGCTTTTTTTCAGTTATGAAAGCGTTATAATACCTTTTGTTAAGTACTTGCATAATGTAGGGTAATGCCACACCATCCACTGTTGCAAAACATTTTAATTTAGGGGGGGGGGGGGGGGTGATTAGATTTAGGAACGTGTGTATTTACTGCGCATGATAACATATTGTAGTAGACCTGATATATGAAGAATAGTGCACACAAGTACTTTCTTATGTTGTAAATCATAAATATAATTAAGTAAATTGAAATTACAATTTTGCGTTCTGAGATATGTATTCACAGTTATCATGCGTTTAATATCACGCAACTTTGAACACATACAATTACGTTTTTCTCAACCTCAGTGTGCCTAAATATTGCAAAGGGATAGCCATCATTTATAGTTCGACCTATCTGTTACTGATAATATCAAATCACTATTTGAAAACATCTCGGAAGATTATATGAAAATACTGATCTCTATGTAAACGTATTGATTTTACGACCGACACGATCAAATACCAAACGGAAGTCCACATATCCTTGGAATATCCCTGGGGTCATTCTTCTGGTCTGGGTTTCGCACCGGAAGTGTCCGTGTTGACGGAGAACGTTATCCCATCTTCTGTCGCAAACATTCAGAACATCATTCAGTGAACTTGTGCAATTTCATCGGCTCCACAACAAACTGCGCGTAGAACCATGACTCATGGCCCAAGATCTAAAAGGCAGATGTATCTATTGAAGTCCTCCGGGGTATAAAGCAAACCCTGGCCCGATGGTGGATAGAAAAGGAAGAAGGGGAAAGGCGAGTGTTTGACTTAGACCCTCTCTTCACCTTCGACGTCCAAAGGGCCGTGATCCGTCCGGACTCGGGAAAATACTCACTTCCGGTAGCTTTGTCCGTAGGTAGGGGTGAGGCAAGGGAGATGTTTTGAGATAATTCTAACGAGAAATAGACGTTTCCATCGGAGAGGGGGACAGAAGAGGGAGTCAACAGACCGGAGTGTTTGGCAGGAAATATGCTGGCATACATTCCGGTGTTTACCCGCCTCGTCTGTAACGGAACCGAAAGCAGGAACGGCCGGGAAGGAGGATTTCAAAGACATTCTGTTAAAGACTTTAGTCGATGCTGTTTCTCAGAGAGCGGCGTTACTTCCAGTGCGCTGTGTCCCCGGGGCGGGTGTGTGGGTCCCCTAGGGGTTGGGATGTCATCATTGGCGCCCCCTTCCGGGACTCTACTGATCTCCGATTCATGAGTGCATCGGAGAAGGGAAATGGAGGACTTTTAAAACTGTAACTGCGTCAGTACATACAAATGTTTACGTCATTTCCTAAGGCATTAGGAAATCTGTATTTCGCTAAAAAGGCCCATAACGATTTACAATACTGATAACAAAAGTCAAACAATCCATTCGCACACATACAGAACTAATAATCGGTTTTGCTTCCCATGAGAGAATGTATGTACAACCAGAACTGAATATGATCGCTTAAATTAGGAGATACATATGGTGTTTTGAAATTTGCGGATGTTATCGAAATCCGAAATTCTAAAATGGCAAATTGAATTTGAACATTTACCAGGAACCTTTTATTCTTCGACCAAACAAATTGCTAGAACTATCCTAAATATGTTACAATATCCATTATTCCAATATCTCAGTAATGCAAAGAACAAATGCAATGATATTGTACCATACACGTTGATTTGGAATGACATCATACATATATTAACTGGTGCTATTTCTCAGTAGGTATTTGAAATCAACAGCATGTCATGTCCATTTTGGAGAAGAATATTGACTAATTTAAGCTGTTAAATTCGAAATATTCCATTCCGGTATAGCATGAATGGGAATCTTATAAATGTTGTAAATATAATGTTTGTAAATAGAATACTCATATGTAATAGAAAACAATAGCACATATTATAATATTCTGTTTTGTCTCATAAATAAATTTTCTATAACATTTAACAATACGTATTCTACAAAACAGCTATAATGTATATACATATTTATTATTGCGATCAGTTAAAACAATACGTACTTTATTTAATTCATTAATGCAATAATATTTCAGCTTTTGAAAACATATTCTTAATTCTATTCTATGCTGTTTTATAGTTTTGCTCAAATAAACATATTTAAATTAAACAAATATGTTTGACTTCTGGAGGATATGGAGCCACCTCGATCAGAATCCACAAAATGCGCCTGACCTTTAATCGCTATAAATTAAGTGGAATGGAAGCCATTACGAGGCCTCCAATTGTGGTTCATCCAATTTCCTGAGTAAATGCTATGCATCAAATCTTAAGACTCGACTCAATGCCAAGTTGTAAACTGTTTTATCTGCTCGTCAAACGGCGCGATCATACATGCTAAAGCGGGGCCGCTCTCGGCGTTGGCACCGAAAGAGGAAGTCACCGTTTCATGGCGGCAACGCTGGCGCAACGCAGCGGCAATAAATTGCAAGGTCGTGACCTTGGAGCTGTCAGCGTAAGAATGAAGCGATTTGACGGGCTATCTAGCGAGTAACTCGGGCCTCAGTTAGTAACACTCTCCCTGACTTGTAATACCCGCTCGGAACGAATCACCCAAATATCTAGATAGTAACCATGGAGACGGTGAATTCCCCAAGATTAATACTCTCGAAGCGAGATGAGGTTAATTCCTAGAAAATGGCATTACAAGCGGTAGGTCCTATCTGCTTCATTTCGCGCGAGACGAAGATTTATGTTTTTCAGCCTATGGACGTCAAGAACTCGACGTTATCTCTCGGACGAGCCGTAGTCATTTGCACATAAACAAACAGAGAGGCGCTGCATTGTTCCTGACTCCCTCTTCCCCCTTCTTCCTCCTCTTCTTCCTCCTCCCCCCAGACTTCTCCGAACTCGACAGCATCGGCGCGGCACGTGGCTTGATTCTCGACGTCTCGAGGACGCTTGTCACATAGGTGTCTGTCTGACCGAAAGCTGAAGAGCGCGAGGAAATGATGGCGTTCTCTCGTTTTTCAACGAGACTTCCTGTGACATCCGGGTTACTTAAAAGTGCCCTCGTCAGGCGGAGCGCGAGAGGATATTAATCAAACGAAAACACTTTAGAATTTGTTTCGAGCTATTGACAACTGAAGCACCTGTCACAAGGCGTGATTTAATGAAATAAATGGACAACAATTTGATCTTTATTTCAGAGTTTTTGCACTTCTTGTTGTTTGAGTATGTAAGAGCGCAGTGATCTGGGCTGTGGCAGTACTGGAATAGAAAAGTGCCATGGCAGACACGCGTATGAATATCATTTACAGATACACTGGGGACGATATGAGGACTATTAACTTTGGCAAGAAACCTAAACATGTGACAGACGTATTAAGAAAATATCAATTTTCCTCAAAAGACGTGTTTATGGTAATCACTTTGGATGGACGAGTTGTTCACATGAACAGTTAATAGCATAATAGTTATTTAAGACGGGGAGAATTTGTAACGAAAACAACATAATTTCTTATACATGTAATTTCTTATTTTGCTCTAAAAAAAATCTTATTATATTCGGCGGCTGCAGAAATTCTGTTATTACATTAGAGTGGCGGTCGCTCGAGATTCTCGAGAAATATTTTGATGTTATGTTTGCAATGATATAATTATAGAATAAAACAATCTTGGGTACAGCATTGCTCTTTATTTCAACGAACAATAATAATAATAATAATAATAATAATAATAATAATAATAATAATAATAATAATAATGCATTTCTATAGCGCCTATTCTCCAGCTTATAGCTGCTCACTGGCGATGTACATTATATATATTCAGTCAAATGATTGCTTAAAAGAAAACCGATGCACTGGGAGAAGACTAGATGAAACATTTTAACTTAAAAATATATACCTATTGTTTGCATCGCATAAACTGTTGACATGAGTCAACACTATTTAATTAAAAATAGTATCTTCTGAATTATTATTTAAGTTAGTAAAACAGCTAGCTAGTCATGATGTTATCCTTCCCAATCTACTACCACCATCACAACTACTGATCATACGTGTTATGTGTATTGCGCCTGATACTAATTACTACGGAAAATAGCATTGCTGATCATATGAACAATACTGATACTGACACGTGCAGACATGTACTGATAACAATATACCTTCTGATAATATCAACAATACTGATACTGGTGATGTTAACAATTTCAATGTTGATAATATCGACAATACCGATAGCACTAACACGTGTAATATCGACAATTCCGATATTGGCAATACAACGATGCTAATACTGTAAATACCAATAATACCGACCAATACTGATGATATCTACAGTACCGATATATAGCCCGGGCGCCAAGGGGCCAACATTAAAGTGATCCTACACGGCACGGTCCGTTAGCTTTCATGGCATTTTATGATGCGCACATGGCTGTTGTTTACGAATCCGGACGCTGCACCACAATTTGGCCCGACTAAAATACTCATTTAAGGTCAAATCAAAGATGGCCGCCAAAGTTATCGGCTTATACCAAATGTATCGCTAATAATTTAGGTTGGAGAGCATATATTATGGCAATATGCTGACAAGACACATCCAGTTGTTTTGTGGTTAATATATTTTCACGAAGAATATCAGAATATGTCATTCATAACCTGAATACAATGTAGCTTGCTGTATACTTGGTGGCATATTTAAAATGTTCAGAAGAGGAAGGACACGGCAATTGTGTATCCATTCAAAGTTAGATGTATTTTCTTCTTACCAGCAAACTTGGAAACCAAGCCTTAGCAACGCCCACCCATCCCTGGATTCGAGTTCTGCCCGTTCTATTCTCTTCTGTGCTGTGGCTACACTTGTGCTAATCTATTTTCTCCATATCATCAAATGTGATTATTTATGTAATTTTGAAACCATGTTATAATTATAATTGTAATATAACATTGTGTTGCAATTGTATTTTATTCATAACTTTACATTCGAATAAACATTCTTCTATGATTATATATACATTCATCTCTCATTATATGAGAATAAAATTATGTTCTGTTCTGTTCTGTTCTGGTTCTGTTCTGTTCTCTCTCTTCTCTTCTCCTCTCTTCTGTTCCTCCTCGCTGTTCTTGCACTAGAAGCCTCACAGTACGGCATTAGGCTCTATCCAAGAAGACCATAATAGGATCGATGCTTTAATCAAGCCTGTCATAAACGCTCATTATCTGAATCGCACCAGTGAGACACGGCGTCTTCACTGTTCTAACTTGTAGGACAAGAACCGCAGTCAGCGAGGTAGGTCCTTAATTTCAATAGTATTACTTGATTGTGTCGAGTCACAGTGTGTGCGTATGTGTTTGTGTGTGTGTGTGTATGCGTGTGTGTGTGTGTGTGTGTGTGTGTCTGTGCGTGTGTGCGTGTGTGCGTGTGTGTGTGTATATGTTGCCAACAATTATTGGGTAGACAACTCAAATATACATACTTTCAGATAGCATACGTTTGATGATAAAACATGTCAACAAACTGTGATTATATGCCTTTAAATGTACTCAGTTTTAAAGTGTTTTACACATTATAAAAGATAATCTTTGTTATGGTTTTTCTTAGAGAACTAAACATTATCTGGTAAATAATTTGTAGTGATTTCCAAAATCTTTAGTTTTTTGTTTCTTGGTTTATGTTATGTTTGATTAGCCATCGTCACTATATTATAGCTCTTAATACAATCCATGCGGAATAGGTTGCTGGAATAATATCGGTGGTTTTTAATGAGTTCCGTTTATCGATAATAAATATGCAAAGCTGTTACATAGAACAAATTTATGTCTGTCCTCAAAATAATATTTTACGCTCATTGATATGTTTACAATCATCTTATTAATACTTTTACGACATGGCGTAAGCAACTATAATTCTATCTTCCCCAATACGTCCTCGTAACCGCGGCCATGTTTTTCTACACACACGTGACATGTATTCATCCAATGAGAGCGCGTGTGCCGCCAATATGCACCTGGGGTGACGGCGCCTGCGCGACACGTGCCGCGCGTGCAAACGTGTTGTCACTTCCGTGCATGTTTGAAGTAGGGTTCCACTATTAGGCAAAAATCAGTTATCCAGTTTTCTACGTAGTAATTAATCTTCTGGCACATCAATTCATCTATCCTTTCTTTTATACAAATAACATGCATGCGTGAAGTCACTCCAATTGCTATGGTGAGAAAAGTCAGTTCATAGATAATACTAGCAACAGTTGGACCGCCGGTGTAAACAGCATTATACTTTCAAATATTAAATACCTCTTGAACTTAATCCATACTGTCGTCAATTCAGATATCCGAAACTTTGCTTAATTGACAGTAATTAATAATTACATGAATGCTACTCTTTATTTAACCTTATTTGAAGGCAATATGAAATCAAGTTGAATTATGGAAATGCGCATGCACTACAAAGACAATGCTAATAAGCAGATGAAATATGAATTTTACGTACAATAAGTATAGTGTAATAACGTATTAGTAAGGACAACAGTTACAATAAACATATGCATAATTAGTAGAGCGGGTAAGGGAAAAAGGGAATTGTACAAAAAGCATTAAATGTGGTGTCTAGCGTACGCTATAATATAGTACTGTATTTAGCTTATTAGTAAGTACAATGTCAAACTCAATGGGAAGGTCAGCTTGTAGTGCAACCATCAATGATAACTTAAACTGTACAGATGCAACACACGCATACAAGAAGACGAAGAAGGATGAATGCTTATTTTGGTGTCACGTGATGAATAAAAATACAATTGTTACATACAATGATAAGACATATTTTAAAAAACATCACCCGGCCATTTGAGGCCTATAAGACACCAATAAAAGCATATACAAACATATAAAACTATGGAATACAATTAATTTGTAAATAAACATAGATACACAGAGAATAAATAAGTAAATACATAAATTAACACATGTATAACAAAATTATTCCAACGTCCCATAATCCTTCGTGTTCACAATAAAATGGCGGCGAGCGGAATAAAAGTAGGTCAGTCTAGATTTAGAACAAACTTCTGGTGTCATTGGTGATAACACGTCATATTATGGTAGCTATTTTTACATATGTATTCCCTGGTATATAATGCAGAACAATATACTAGTATGTACGAATAGATTGATTTTAAATAAGAGGATATTGCATGCAAAGTATAAGATTAACACTTTAAACCAGAGATTCCCGTTTGACATTTTGTGTATACATTACTTAGTACCTCTACTAGTAGAAGCTCTTTTTATTAAAAATTAATTAAAACGAAATCTTATAAATTTGACATATATACAACAATGGTGTACAACTTTGTTGTACAATTTTGTTGTACAACTTTGGACAACATATTCGTATTTTGCTTATATAATGTATAATGCGTGGTATTAAGTTTGTTTAATTAGTTGACATGACTATCTGATTGCTGAAGGGCAACCGATCTACAATGCAACTTAGAAATACACTGTATACATAAGTCTGGACATGTTTGACCATGAGACTTAATACAATAAATAGAAAGGAATAAACATAACAAAGTGGGTTTTTTAAATAGTAATATTAAAAATAACAATAATAAAATCAAACCATAATAATTATTATGATGATGATGATGATGATTATGATTATTATGATGATGATGATGAAGAAACAATATTTTAAACGTATTAAATAATGACAGCATTAAGTATTGTTAATTTAATTAACAGTATGCCCATATCAGTAGCATGTTTACAAGCTCCATACCAGCCTCATATCATATGTATGCCAACTTCATATCAAGCTCGTTGGTCCGTGATGATAACTTCATGGAATGTCACTGAGACCAAGCGGAGATAAAAATTAAAATTAAAAATTAAATGAAACATTAATCATATTATTATGTGTTCGTAAATATTTGATTATATTATTAGAAAATGTACATTTAAACGTGCACATCATTAGATTATATATGTTGTGACTTGTTAGAAAACGAGAACTATACCTCTTTGTGTTACATTTTACTTTGTATTCTGGTATCGTCTCAAATGTTATATCATGAACATTCTACTGTGTATAACGGTATCGCCTCGATTGCCATGAACAAATCTAAATGTATGAAACGAATAGGTAGATGTTACTTTGAAGCATACCATTAAAACATGTGTAATTTACTTTCTCTATCTCCATAACCCACTCCCAATTCTCTCTCTCTCTCTCTCTCTCTCTCTCTCTCTCTCTCTCTCTCTCTCTCTCTCTCTCTCTCTCTCTCTCTCTCTATCTCTCTCTCTCTCTATATATATATATATATATATATATATATATATATATCCCTCTCCTCTCTCTATATCTCCCGCTCCTCTCTATATATCTCCCTCTCCTCTCTATATATCTCCCTCTCCTCTCTATATTTTTCCTATTGTATGACATGGCCCAGTGTAATGACATGCATCAATTAAATGTTCTTTCTTTATTAACGTATTTTGAATACACGTCACTTAGTTCTACATATTATTGTAATGATGGAGTGAAAGCTAACACGATTCTGTTATGTTTTCCACTAACAATGTCGAGAGACCAGTATGCATTAGCCTGGAGCAATTATTACAAGTGCATTAATACCTTCAACATATGCAAGTTTGTTGTTCCTACTCAATTAAGTATGATGCTCTAGAAATAATTGGATTACTATATATTACTACATTCAAGATTGGAATCCAAATTGCACGAAAAGCTAAGATAAGGTACGAACAATTATAATTGAAAATACATATATAGTAAATAGTAAATTGGACGCTACGTTTTTCAATAAATCAACACGAATTACTGGGACAGGTTTTCTTGATTGTTTCATTGATTTTAGATTCAGTTATGAACCATTGGTATTATATTGTAAAATGTAGCAATTATATAGATATACATGTAGTCTTGTTAGAAATGGGTGCTTATTTGCAATGAACCCTAAAATGGTACTCCTTGGTATTTTGAAAATATGCATTACCCATTATATTAGAAGTACGTTTAGCATGACAATTTAAGTACATGTAACGGGTATATTTACCACCCAAAGAATTATTTCACTCAACAGGATACCTAAGATCGTATTCGTTTCAAACACTCGACCATCCATCCCTAGGGTGATTAAATTAGCCAGTGACCAAACACTCATGATGATACGAGTATCCTCATTGGCTAATTTCATCACGCAACCGTCACCCTAGGGTAGGCCGGGTGTTGAAACGAATACCCTATAATGTACTTAAAGGATTTATCCGGTGCCAGAACAAGTTGTTTTTAATCAATTATATATGTTGAAAATAGATATATAGAACGAAAATCTTACTCAAATGTGCTTTAATTATCAAATAAATGAGAAAACAAGTCCCGCTCTGTCCCGCTCACAGCCGTATGCATATTT
>JAUTBX010121420.1:0-10968 GCA_032361465.1 Lepetodrilus tevnianus | reverse complement strand
GTGTGTGTGTGTGTGTGTGTGTGTGTGTGTGTGTGTGTGTGTGTGTGTGTGTGTGTGTGTGTGTGTGTGTGTGAGAGGGGGGCAGCGTAAGTAAGGTTATTAACATCTCCACTTCATGTAGAGTAGATTGCGCCAAAGAGAATTATAATCTTAACAGTTAGATCTACATGTATTATATAAAGAACATAATTATATATCCTAAAGAAAATAACGTGAAAGTTTGCCATTTGAAAGCGACACAAGTATAATGCCTATACAGGATATGTAACAATACAAGTATATATGCCTTATTTATAAATCTAAATTTTAGATATAATTAGGTATACCTTAATGTTCGAACAGATTTGCATTTAGATAAGTGAGTCAAAACTAGAATAGTCTCTCAAAGGGTACTATAAACACTAATACATATAGGCAACTTTAAAAAGTGAGCAATTTAATCTAGATAAATAATACAATTGCCTTTCATCTCTGAAAGTACAGTGAACCAACATTAATTTATACTTTGAAACAGTTCAAATAACATATCCAGCGTTATTATGATCATATCTACATAAGTCATAAGAACTCCTTCTGCACGATGTTGACATATTGGTTATACTGTATTCAACTATGCCACTATATAAACTGTGAAAGCAGCTACATTTAATTAGAAAATATCAGTCTACAATCATGGCACGGGACAAGCGCAGTGTGTGTTATATCTATGGTTATATACAGTGGGTAGGTAAATCTATTACTTAGTTGGTCATTAAACAGCCGAGCGATGGGTGTAACACATTTAGAGCTGCCAACACGTTCAAGAAAGACATTTACATTTACTCCTGACAGCGAGGAAAACAGTATGTGAATTTAGATGATAATTTAATATAATGACTCATAGACTCAAAGTGTACTTTAGAAGGGCTCGTACTTTTAGTGATTATTGTACTTCATCTTTATGATCTATAACTGTGCAAAATTCGTTATTGCAGTTGTATTACACGTTATGATTCTGGAACTTCAAAGACAAAACGGAGAAAAAGTAAAGTTATATTGGAAATTCAGAAACGTGGGAACTTTAAGGAAGAATTAAAGTAAAAGTCGATGATGCGATTAATGTAGGAAGAAAACTTGTAACTATGCTTGCTCTTTCTATATCTATTCCTCCTGCATGCAATGTTTCTCTAAGATGAATAACGTACTCCATAGAGTTGGCACATTAATGCTATAGCATTCAGGGGCGGATCCAGACGTTCAGTTTAGGGGGGGGGGGGCTCAAAGTGTACTTTAGAAGGGGCTCGTACTTTTAGTGATTATTGTACTTCATCTTTATGATATATAACTGTAGTTACCGGTAACAGCCTTCCAGGATGCCTTTCAGCATGCATGTTTATAGTGTTGTCAATATCAAGTTTTATAACCCAACCGTAATACAAAATATATATCCAACTCACATATCTATATAGCTGTTCCCACCACAACATGACATGACCGATGAACCAAATAAATGTTTATTTCTTTATGGAATGCATTCCTGCTAATTTTATCTTTCATGTTTACGCTAAATTATATCTTAGTAATCTTATCATAAATAAGCAAAACAATCATCTGATGAGTTTGTACTTGTTAGTATGGTAAACATTGGATTTACCAAAGTGTTGGTATGTGCTCCTTGCGATATTGTTATTAGAAGTTCGTTCTTGCATTCAGAAATTGGTTACTGTATCGGTATTTGTGAGAATTTTTACTAAATTATATAATGTATCTGGGAAGAAAAAGCTAAAGCCCATGAAACAAGTAAATCATCTGGATTAGTTAGTATATTACAGGGTATTACAGGAGCCGTTCAGAGATATGGGAAGAATTAGCTGATGTGTAATACAAGCAAGGCAAAACATATTTTGTTCCGTATCGTTGAAAAGTTATTGAAGCAGGCTGCTCGTGCATGTTCGTATGCTACTTTAATCGGCTAAATGTTTATGAATACTTATTAAAATGTATAGTTTGGTGTTGTTGTTACTACTTCCATAAACATATTAAAACAAATTCATATCTGATACAATGAGATCTAGACAATTCCCTGAAGCACAAATAGTATACTTCTACTAACAAATATCGATACATGGACTTAGGTGTAACCTGAGAATAATTAAACGCCCCATTCTCAGTGACAACCATCGCATCTTTCTTTGGTCATTGTCTTGGAAGTTTCAGCGACAACCATCAAAGGCTTCTTTGGACAGTGTCTTGGAATCCTCAGTGACAACCATCGAATTTTTCTTTGGCCATTGTATTGGTAGTTTCAGCAACAACCATCGAATACTTCTTTGAACAGTGTCTTGGAAGTTTCAGTGACAACCATGGAAAGCTTCTTTGGGCAATGTCATGAAATTACCAGTGACAATCATCGAATGTTTCTTTGGCCATTGTATTGGTAGTTTCAGCAACAACCATCGAATGCTTCGTTAGACATTTCTTGGAAGTCTCAGTGATAGCTATCGTAATGATTGAGACTTCGTTAGATTATGGTCATTGGATGTCATCACGGACCAATAAAGGTCTGGTAGGTGTCCTGACATGTGTTCAGGCCAGGACGCCTAACATGGATGCCAAAAACTAAATCAGGACACACCGGAGCTGAAAGTGTCCTGCCAGGATCCTGATACGATTGTGTTAGGATCCTTGAACATTTTATTTTGCTGTGCATTTCATATGCAAATAAACTAAGTGCAGAATAGTCTCTTAGCCAAAGACATTGGATATAAGGCAACGTATCCAAATATGCATTTTAAAAAGGAATCAGTAATTAAAAATTGAATAGCAAGTTGCCTCCAAATAGTCTGACATGATCTACGTGCAGAAGACGCTAATCACTACGTCATTGAATTCCTCGAATCGATCGTGGTTATCATGCTGATAAAAGCTGTGTTCATGGTACGGGCAACACGATGTCCGTTCTATCTTCCAGACCAATTAGAGCACATGCTTACCTTGGCATGCAATAGATACCGATTGATAAAACCTACATTTGGCGTCGTATCGTAAGCATTCTTCAAAAATGCCATTAGGAAAGATTATACAGTTGTTCAACATGGGGAACTAGTAGCAGTTATAGCTTGACTGTATGAGATCATTTACCGTGGGAATGACCTGGGTATCGTTTCTCGAAGCTCTTATTTCCATAGCGCTCTCGTAAGTGCACGATCCCGTGTAAATATAAGAGATGACTACGAGAGTCCTTATGGTCTCGTAGTATTTATGAGAGCTTCGAGAAACTATACTCAGGGGCAGAAGGACTGTAATGTTGAAATGAATTGAGCAACATTCATTTTCACCAAGAAAATTTATGAAATTAATAAAGATATGCATCTTGAGAATGGACATCCTAGAAAATCCATGGCATGATGTCTACTTAACATTCATTTGATGGATGTTAAATAGGCATTATGGCCGGTCTTTTGAGGATAGTGAGAGGATTGACAAACGCGATTATGACATCCAATATTAAAGTCGCTCCCCATATTAAAATTAACAATTCATTTATTATTAAACGTGTTTAATGCAACGTCAATGTTTAACATGTAATTGTGAATCAGCTCATAGTATGCACAAGTCAAGAATTCCTTACTAATATTATTTAAAAAAAATACTTTATAATGCTGGATAAGATACATAGACTTTATTACAATATGGCTCGATACCGGGGGTTTATTATTTTTATTTTTATTTTGTACTTATTTTATATTTATGTCTTTAATATCAAGACCTTACATTGAATAAACTAGGACACTTGGTAAATTCAATGGGAATCGCTTACCGTTAGTTATCGGGGACGTCGTATGTTCCATGAGAATAGCTGCCGATACCTCTGAATTTCATATTCATAGTAATCCCTCCGTATCTCTTCCAATGGTAAACGCATTAAAGGGAACCCAAGGAAAAAAAGCGAAGTTCCAAACTTTCCAAGCACTATCTCCCAGGTAAGCCCATGCAGTAAGGTTAATTCCAAACCACAAGGGTGGAAGTTCGCAAAACAGATGACGTCAGATGAAAGTGGAATTCGTTTCCAAGGGGTTCTAGTCACGTGACTACTGTCCCATGCTCTAGAACTGGTCCGGGGTGAGTTACGGCATGATTGAGCAGCTAGTGGTAAAGCGATAACGGAGTGTCGATTCGTGGAGATCGCCGTAGATTTATCTGCAGGAATCTGTTCAGACACCTCTAGCATCTCTATGGAACATTACAGTGCCTATAGACATCTCATAGACACACCTTGTTGTTAATGTAAAAGTCATACAGACAGGTATAACCGTATTCTCCGTCTACCACCATCGGTGGTACAAGAGATACATGATATGCATTCAGTTATTTCACATTTAATCAAGATGGACAATTTGCTACCTAGGTACAGTTACGTATAATTGTTCAATAGTAAGTAGTATAGAGGTAATGTTTTCAGTGATAAAGTATATATAGTATATATATAGTTGGACTATAAACTCTGATATAAATTTCACTGGTTTACCTTTTGGAATTCATTAAACGTTTAATTGTCCCTATGTTTAGCCATGCATGTATAATCATGATTAGAAATATAAGATACTCGTTCAATGCGTTGGGTTCGGTATCGAAAGACATAATGAAATTCATTTCCAATTTGAGTAACATTGCACAATGTAGATATCGTGTTATCCCTTAGTATACAGTGTATATATATTGCCTTCTTCCAATTTGGATCGAAAGACGGAAAGATTTGAATTTCTAACTTTTAGAATGATGTAATTCGGGAAATTCAAAAGAGGAATTTCTTTAAAATGTCTGTAACACGGACCCTTAGAATATTTACTAGATTACTCTGCGAGCCGTGTACAATGCTGTTACAACGTGAAGTGTAACTGTAGATGTATCTTCAAATCGGGGGTAACCATTAAAATGCAATCTAATAGCATCTAGATCTGCACCTTGAGCATTCAATATTACGTTGAGCATTCAACATTATATGTTCAGACTTTGTAATTTGTTACACCTCTCTATACTAGTACGTGTATATACATTATCTATAGCCATGAACAATTATCCTATTATATATATCTGCCAAAAATATTTATATAATTTAGGTATATTCGTTTGTTATCCTCCCAATCCATATATAATTAGAATGAATTCTTAATTCGTTTAAGTCAGTTTCCACTTCCAGATCTAACGAAATCCCGTTGTCTAAATGGCATTTCACTAACTGTAACTAAGTTAGCATATAACTTATATTATTATTATATTAACCTACTATTAGTGTATTACTTATATTATAAGTAATAAAATAATAGTATGACTAAACAGTTGGTCCTGATACGTTGTCGCGAACATGCTGCACATAACATTATTTATAGACTGGTAACAGTCCAAGAATGTTTGATGCCGACTGGTTATCCGGGACACGCGCTCTGCCATTTATATAGACGTGTGCCTGTCAAAAGCGGAATTTTGATTTGATTAAAAGTTATCTGATTGGCTAATAGAAGGGTTCAGGAAAGGTCATCGGGAGAAACGCCCAAAGTTCTTACCAGTTCCCACGAATACCACTGCAAGACGGAAGATAATGACATAAACTTTTCCCATTCATTAATATTTAATTATTTCTCCATTAACACTCAAATGTGTGCTACAACATAGCAAAAGCTGTCTTCGGGATAAACGCCCAATGCTGTTATACTAGTTCTTAGAAATATCACTCCACGACCAAAGATAATGACGTCAAATTCCCTCCCTCACTTATTCATTATCATTTCACTTCTCCATTAACAGTAAAATCTGTATTACAAAATAGCTAAAGCTAGTTTTCTATTAAGGTGTACCACTGATAAATGTCTGTGTAATTATGGAAGTTATACTGATAGCTGACTGGCCTCCCGCTATTCCAGGTGCGATTGATCTGTGTAACTATGGTTTCGATTCAGCCATTTCACAAGAAATCTTGGAAGTTGAGCAATGAGATCGCCACTATGATTAATGATGTCGAAAGCCAGCTATTGTTTTCTCATGGTACACATTCGTTAGAACATGTGTTGGGGTTCACAAAGCAACATTTGTGTATTAAACAAAATAATTATATCATATTTATCTTTGAACGCTATTATTCATTTGGTGTGACGGTGTATATGTGTGCAGATGTATTACAATTAAAATTAGATACGAAAGTATCGCTCCAAATATATTCGGACATACGCTCAAAACATCGTTGTTGAGCGTATGTCAGAATATATTTGGAGCAATACTTTCGTATCTAATTTTAATATTAGAATGCAAGTGTATATGTAGGCTACATATCATGTGTGTGTGTGTGTGTGTGTGTGCGGGGTGTGTGTGCGTGCGGGGTGTGTGTGTGTGTGTGTGTGTGTGTTATGTGTGTGCGTGTGCAGATGTTATTCGTTTTGATTTCGGTTTTGTTCTTATTTGGTTTTGGTTATATGTGCAGGTATGTTCTATTTAGCACGCAAAACCGAATCGAATAATACTGATATTGCAGCCATTAAATAATGTGTTCTAAATCTACAGACAACATTCCATTGACAAGACGTTATTCGGTTGTTATATTAGATCAATTCGCCAACTAATAGCATCGTTCGTTTGGTAGCTCTCTCGTAGGCGATATTTTAATCCATCAATGTCACACCCAACAAACATGAAGTTATTGGATGGTGCTTAGATTACCGCCTAACAAACAGGATAGGAGACTACACACGTGTGTGTGTGTGTGTGTGTGTGTGTGTGTGTGTGTTTATGTGTGTGTGTGTGTGTGTGTGTGTGGGTGTGTGTGTGTGTGTGTGTGTGTGTGTGTGTGTGTGTGTGTGTGTGTGTGTGTGTGTGTGTGTGTGTGTGTGCGCGCGTGAGCGTGCGGGGAGGGGGTATTGCTCCTCTACCAATTATATACCTCCAATTGCTTCTTCCCTGAAACCGTATAACATGTTACGTACTGTAGCTGTTTTCATCACAGTAACTACTTTACACGACCATAAAATACTGTTTCTTTCCCAGTAGTACTCTACACTTACCAACATCCTTTAATTTTATTTCCGTAAAATTAGAATAATTGAATTTCCTCTAATGAGGAACATTCTTCCCTACCAGAATAAAGTTTTCAAATTATATCCTTGTGGACATTCAACTCAATCAGTATCGTATTTTGTATTGCTATTAATTATTTATTTATTTTTTTGTTGATCGTATACAGTTCCAGAATTAAGTCTTCGTAGCGGCACTAGAATTCGACAAATATTTCAACTGTAAATGTTAGAAAGCCAAAAAAAAATATAGTAGCAGGTGTTATAATGTACATGCGTGCGTGCAGTCAAGTGTACGCACGTACGCACATGTGCGCATACTTGAATTCCACACAAATCATACACACCTCTAAAAGTGTGATTATCCTCAAATTAATCTTGATATTGTATGTATATAATTAGTTTTATATGTAACTTGCTAGTCATGCTCTACCTACAGCATTACGAGTCTTCAGTAGTAAGGTACTGAAGAATCGTAATGCTATAGGTAGATCATGCCTGCTAGTTTACTAATGCAGATCATTTAATCTAAATAAAATATGTGTCTGTTACCAACAGCAATCGACATCCAATCTCAAAACGAAGGCATGGTATGTAGTTAGACATGCATCATATAATTTGCCTCAAAGAAGCTTATGAATTTAATAACGTTGTTTTTAAAAAGTGCATCGATCTTCTGAACGTAGTCCGGTGTGACTAGACGTGGAATGCTTGATTAATCATTAGAAGCAGCTATATTGCATCTGGTACCATGCAAGACCGTTTGACAAGATCAGATAACCTCTATGACAGTTTCAGCAGTAAATTAGCATACAACTTCTATTCTCAGCGGCTGTTTGTTATAAGACAACAGCAGTGTGTTATCAGGGAGCGACGACGGGGATTAGCCAGACAAGTGTCAGTATATTACTATACATGCAACCTTATAACAGAGCAGGTAGTGGTCTAGCCTAATCTTATACTAATAAAGAGCTGTTGCAAGATGTAGTCGTTGAGCAAACGGATTCTTAGAAGCATCCGAATTCTCATTAATATAACTCCAATTTAAAAATAACATATATAGAATTCATAAATAAAATACAATTTTAAAAAATCATAAAAAAATGCAAATTCGTAAAATTATAAAAATAAATAAAAATCCATTAAAAATCCAAATTCTCATTTTAAAACATATTATATTTGAAACTGAGGCTTAGATATTTGAACGTCCGCTAGTTCGTCTGATTGCAAAGTAATGTCAAAATGTCAAAAGGGCGATACGAGATTTAATGTTAATTAGATTTTAATAATCTTACGGTAGAGTATTGCGTATGATACATCCTGGTTATACGTCATGGTACTAGTGTAGCATCCTATGGTAGAAGATAGCTTATCACTTGACAGCTTCATAAACGACTGTAAGTAATAGTTATGCCCACGCTTTGCAATATGTATCGGATATATTTCTGTAGTTTATCATGAGGGCAACGGAACCGGAAGTGGGGAATCAGCATACCAAGACCAAGGTCTTTTAAATTGTGCCTCTACATGAAACTTGGAATTCATGATATTTGTTAATGTCTGCAGTATATGTATCATAATACGTTTATATTTTACATGGTTTTAGAATGAGCAACAGCATTAGTATACTCTGAACTCAAGCCATTATGCTTAATTTAACATCCGTCAAATGGCGTTTTACAAGTGGGAATAATAGTAGTGATTCTAGGATCCAGTAACATCGACGCGGACATTATTATAAGGAGATTTAATCTAACATTATAGACATACAGAAAGACATGTTGAAAATCTGTTCACGGAGATGCGCAATATGTTTTGTTGATCCTGTACAACATACATATCCCAGTTCTACTCCCCTCTCATTAGCAACGTGTGTGTGTGAGGTCAAGGGTCAGGGATTACTGGCGACTAACCATTGCCAGGTAACAAGAGATGCACCTGCTTAAACAAATTTCGACTTATGCAAAAGAAAAACTACTCCCACGTAATTGAAAACTGCCAAGTGTGTCAAGTCGTTCCAGAACCGACGGCCCGATGAATGGTTCTCGCTGATCGCGGATCTTAATTAGGTTCTTGGCCTGGCTTTAGATTAATTATTGCGTTGATGGTGTTTATTTCACAGTGAAATTCGAGGAATTCGGAAGTGCATCTGCATTAACAACGCTAGCGGAACACTGGGTATCGTTTCTCGAAGCTCTCTTAGTTAAGGGACCATGGCACTCTCTTAGCAATGCATTAGCTATCGGCAAAGAGTGCTATGGTCCCTTCGAGAAACGATACCCTGGGCCCGTATTCTCAAAACTTCTTAGCTAAGAACTTCTTAGTGAGAAAATATCACTTCAAAAATTAACATTAGCAGAAACCCAGTTAGGCAAATTCTTAGTACTTACGATCTTCTTAGGACTTGCTAAGTTTCGAGAATATGGGGCCAGGTGGCAGGCCTACGGGAAGTGTTGTGGTGAAATCTGAATGGTTAACGTAATAATGTACGGTGGCAGGCCTACGGGAAGTGTTGTGCGGAAATCTGAATGGTTAACGTAATAATGTACAGAGCAGTCCATGTAATGGACATGTAATGATTCTGAAAAGCTATGTCATAGAGAATATATGCATGTACACTGAACAGTTGGCGTAAAGGATGAGGCTTGCAAGTATCTAATATATGCTATTGTATTTGATACGGCATGCTCTACCTACAGCGTTACGATCTTCGGTACCTTCGTTCTAGGTACCGAAGATCGTAACGCTGTAGGTAGAGCATGATGATACGGTGGAATGCTAGCAATTTACCACCCTCATAAAACAGTCAGCGCTTTCTTCTAGATCTTTAAAAATATAATTTAACATCAAATTAGAGAAGCGATAAGAATTCATGAGAATGGAAAAAGTCAAGATCTCATGAAGATATTTCAACGTACTATATATCTCCAATGACGTATGTTAGAATAATAATAATAATAATAATAATAATAATAATAATAATGTGTATTCCTATTTTGCACCAACTCCATGCTCGAAACCTTGCCCATAGCGCTACAGTATTACTCCGGTCAATGGATGAATGTACACTTATTTCACCTTCTCAACTCCCTGGGGAATAGTCTCTACAAGTGTACTGTCTGTGACACAGTGGGTCCTATAGGGACACATCTATTTATGTGGGACGTCTACTGTTTACGACGTATAATATATAATTATAATACACAGACAAACCAGTTCATGCCGCTAATGTTTGCTTTGGAAAGCATTCATGCCCGGATATCCAAAGTTATAATGGGAGCATGCATCTTTCTCTTTATGTCTGGCTTTCTACAATAACAAAACTTAAAGAATGGCATACCTAACGTAACTCCAAGGCTGCCCTAAACACATCAATAGCATACCGTTTTTTTTTATTACTATATTTTGAAATATCTCTGCGAGTAGAAATAGATGGACCGTCACCCCTAACCCAGTGGATATTTATTTACAGGGGTGCGTTCAATATTGAATACCAGAGGTGCGTTAAATAGAGAATACGTATAGAATACCAGTATTGTGCGTAGTGTATTGCCTGTATTCTATCTTTAACGGGACTGGACCCGTAGTGAAAAGTATGAATACGTATTCCTACACGTGTTGCTGAACTGCTTCTATAGCAATACATATGATTACACATGAATACGTGTTCTCTATTGTACGCACCTCAGTATTCTATCTTGAACGGGTTAGTAGGAAAATGACAGGACCCGTACGGCATCTGTAGCAATACATATGAATACATATGAATATGTATTCTCTATTGTACACACCCCGTGCAATACACTACGCACAATACTGGTATTCTATACGTAGTCTCTATTGAACGCACCTCTGGGGTGAGTTCAATAGAGAATACGTATTCATATGTATTCATACTTTTCACTACGGGGCCAGTCATGTTCCTACT